>JAVXUM010046920.1:0-20143 GCA_035590655.1 Pouteria glomerata | reverse complement strand
ATAGGCTATCACCTTCCTACCAAGCCTTTACCTCAAGCTTGAATGATATTTCCATCCCTCAAAGTATCCAAGAAGCCATAAGACATCCTGAATGGGAGAAAGCTGTCCAGGAAGAAATTCAGGCTCTTGAGAAAAATGGTACTCTGATTCTTACTAAACTGCCTAGTGGAAAGCAACCGGTGGGATGCAAATGGATCTTCAACGTGAAATACACAGCAGATGGAAATATTGATAGATATAAGGCCAGGCTGGTAGCAAAGGGTTTCACTCAGACTTATGGGATTGACTACCAAGAAACCTTTGCTCCAGTTGCGAAACTTAACACTATCAGAGTCCTACTTTCCTTGGCTGTTAACTTGAATTGGCCTCTGCATCAACTAGATATCAAGAATGCATTCCTCAATGGAGATCTTGAAGATGAAGTATATATGGAAATTCCTCCTGGCTTTGAAAATTCCAGTAATTCAAACTATGTGTGCAAATTGAGGAAGTCTATTTATGGCCTTAAACAGCCTCTTAGGGCTTGGTTTAAGAGATTCACCATTGCAGTAAAAAGGTTTGGGTTCACTCAAGGACAATCTGAACATACACTGTTCATAAAGAAGTCTTCTGAAGGTAAAATTACTATTCTTATTGCCTACGTAGATGATATTATAATAACTGGTGATCATGAAGCGGAGATAAAATATTTAAAAAATATTCTGGCAAGAGAATTTGAGATCAAAGATTTAGGTGCTCTAAAGTACTTCCTTGGAATGGAAATAGCCAGATCAAAAATTGGTATATCTATTTCACAAAGGAAATATACTCTTGATTTACTCAAAGAAACAGGTATGCTCGGTTGCAAACCTGTAGACACTCCTATAGGTAGGATCCTTGATTGATAAGAGATCCACTTCAGACTATTGTACTCGCATATGGGGAAATCTTGTGACATGAAAAAGTAAAAGCAATCTGTTGTAGCAAGTAGCGCCAAAGGTGGACAGAGTTATGGCACCTGGAATATGTGAAAGAATGTGGCTTAAAAGGCTTCTTGAAAAATTGCAGGTTTTTCCTACTGGTCCTATAAAGATGAAATATGATAACCAAGCTGCAATTAGGACTGCAAAGAATCTTGTTCATTATGACAGAACCAAACATGTTGAAATTGATCAACACTTCATCAAAGAGAAGATTGATCAGAAAGTCATTCAGATAGACTACACTCCTTCATCTCAACAACTTGCAGATATGCTCACTAAGGCTCTCAATAGGGATCAGTTCAGTTTTCTTCTATCCAAGCTGGGAATGTTAAGTATATACAGCCCAACTTGAGGGGGAGTGTGAAATTCTAAGAATCCTGAAGAAATTATTGTGTTACCTAATATCAGCAAATCATGATTGAGATTGATTTGCAATCATATCTCCATGATTCTAGCTGATTTCTTTGCTTGTAAATTATTTCCTTAGCTTAATAAGTTTCCTAGTTTGTAGAATATTTGTTACCAAATGAGGAAACTAATCCTCCTTTTTATATGTATAAAAACCTCTGGATGAGATATGAATATATATGATTCTTACTCATGAAATTCATCGACATGTCTTTTTAGTTTTGGCCAAAAGTAATTGGTTTTAACTAAAGAATATGTTTTGTCTCTACCAAAGTGCCTTTCATTATGTATGTTTTGAAAAGTTTTCTTCCTCGATGAATAATCTGGAATGCATAGTTTGGTCCCCTAGAAAAGGAATCCTGCACAAACATAAATCTACCCATTTGCCTTTGTTAGAATATACGAGGATTCTTGATTTTATTTTACTTCCTTAATTGTAGAGATTGGCTATATTTCCCATTTCCATATTTGATTGTAGTTCAACATTATAAATATAATGAATATAAGGTGGGGGTTTCACTCTTTTTATAAATATAATGAAAGGGAGAAGTGAAATTTACACCTCTCTAATTCTTGTTTTGATATTCCAACTTCGTATTAGAGCAAGATTAATGAAAAAAAATAAAAGTCACGTCTTACGCCTAGAGTTCACCGAGTTTGAAGTTAGTTGCCAACGGACTTTTCGGTGATCAGAGTCAACATCCAATAGTACCACCAGACGCATCGACGATCGGAGATCATAACCTAGGTAACCTCATTGCCGGTGACCTCCTTACGTGATCAAGCACTCATTTGCTTTGGATCGCTCGAGTTTTCACGTACTGAGATGTCTTCAACGCAATCGACTAGAGGTATTCTAGCGTTTTTTGCCGGCAGTCTTTTGATGTAAGCAACTGTTGATCTACAGTTCCTTGATACTTTAATGATGTTTCACAGTCACCTTATGTCTTCGCAATTGCCTAATGTATTCTTCGATTTTCTGCCTTCGCATGCTCTTATTTCCTGATTTCTTGACGAATGGTGATTGCGGTCTGATGGTTAATTGATATTCTATTGCTTGATTTGGTATTTATGAACTGGTGATTTGGTATTCTATTGAGATTGATTCTTTTTTCATCCATCAGAGAATTTTGGCTTTTTACTTGTTTTTGATTAATCTACGAGTGTTATTATTATTTTTTTCTTTTGGTAAGTAACAGTAAAATTTGGATTATAGGGAAATAATATACGAAGTCAAGAGGGGATACCCTCTTTTACAAATAATATGATATTATAAGCTGTACAAAAATATGGAATCCTCTATTTATGAGTACATAGTAGTATTCTAGTAATCTAAGCTTACAAACTACAAAGCCTTGGTTCTAACTTCATATTTAATTCTTTGAACAATAGTTGAAGCTGAAGTTGACATGCCTTGGAAGATCATTGTGTTTCTCTCAATCCAAATGTTGTAAATCATAACTGCCCAAACAACTTTGTTGATGGTATTCTTGGATAGTTTTTTACTAAATTTACCGATTGCCCATTCAATCTCTAAGGCCAGCTTAATCGAACTCTTCCAAGTCTGCACATGTTGTTGATTTCTGCCCATACTAGCTGTGAAAATTGGCAGTCAAAAAATAGATGCTCAGTGGTTTCTGGTACTTGGTTGCACAATACACAACAATTGTCAGAGATCCTCCCCCGTTGAGCTAATTTATCTTTAGTTTAGAGCTTCCTCTTGATTGCCATCCATAGAATAAAACTGTGCTTAGGTATATTCCTTGGGAACCACATTATACCATGGAACTTTTTGAAGAAATTGCGTTATTGTTCTTCTAGTTGAAGCGAGCGTGTGTTGCCCATTCCGTGAAGCTAACCAGAGGAATTGATTTGGTTTTGAGCAGTTAGGAGGCTACTCATTTGAGCTTCTGATTTCTCTAAACTCCTAAGAAGTTTAAGTGGCAATGAGGGATCATATGCGACTCTATGTCCATATTTAGGGATCAATAGACCATAAGGTGCCAATTACTATACCATAAGGAAGTACTTTCACCATCCCTAATTTTGTATTTGGATACTTTAGCCGCTATTGGTCTCAATTTGAGTATCTTTCTCCATGACCATGAAAAATTAGCTAGAATCTTACACTACCAGAAATTTTGCTTTTTGTGTAGAAATTGTCAAGAATGAAATTTTGTGAAGAACAAAATTCTTCTAATTTTACTCATAATGTTTCTCTGTACATGCCATCCATTATATACAAGTAGGAATGGCCTAAAAATAAAAAAGAGTATAAATCATCCTATAAATCAGATCCCTATGATTAAGTTATTCTGATATAACTACCAAAAAAATAAAATGTACCAAAAATATAAAATCTATAACTGTCTTCTCACACTCCCCCTCAAGCTGGTGAATGGATGTTGTCCATCGCAAGCTTACCAATTATAGACTGAAACACTGTGCCTTTCAGTCCCTTGGTTAATACATTAGCAAGTTATCCTTATGTAGAAACAAAAGGAGTACAAATTAGGCCACTATCCAGTTTTTCTTTTATGAAAAGCCTGTCAACCTCAATATGCTTGGTATGGTCACGTTGTACTGGATTATGTGCTATATTAATGGCTGACTTCTTGTCGCAATAGAGCTTCATTGGTGCTTCCTACTTAATCTTCAAGTCTTCTAGAGTGATCTTGAGCCACAATAGTTCTCAAATACCTAGTGCCATAGCCCTAAATTCCGTTTTTGCACTAGACTTTGCCATAACGTTCTACTTCTTACTTCTCTAGGTTATAAGATTGCCACCAAGAAAAGTATAATAACCTGATGTTGATCTTCGGTCAATTGGAGACTCTGTATAGTCAACATTAGTGTAAGCCTCAAGAGTCAGTTTTTCTCCTTTCTTGAGTAGAATTCCTTTCCTTGGTGATCCATTTAGATACTGTAAGATTCTATATACTGCTTGAAGATGCACTTCTTTAGGATTATGTATAAATTGACTTACCACATTTACTACATAGGCAATATCAGGCCTGGTATGAGACAAGTAGATTAGTCTTCCTACTAGTCTTTGATATGTGTTTCTATCTATCCTTACATCTTCTACAGCCTCTCTAAGTTTATGATTGAAGTCCATAGGAGTCTTGGCAGGTTTGCACCCCAATTTCCCTGTATCTTTCAATAGATCCAACACTTATTTTTGTTAAGATATGAAAATTCCATGCCGTGAGTGGGCAACTTCATTGCGCAGAAAGTATTTTAGCTTTCCTAACTCCTTTATTTCAAACTCTTTGATCAGGCACCTCCCTAAGGCTTTTCTATTCTCCATATCATTTCTTATTACTACAATGTCATCTACATATACCAGTAAAGCAGTCACTCCCCCTGAGTTTGAGTGCTTAACAAATAAAGTATGGTAACCTTAACTTTATTTATACCCCATTGCTAGATTCCTTATGTCCTAAGGCCTTAAGCACAGTTTTAGGAATGATTCTATTGTTTAGGTGTGTAAGAAAAGTTTTGTGACCATGGGACAGCTTCTCATAGGACACAAAATAAGACAATGGATACAACGGGTATGAGTGCATTTTCTTGTGCCTTTTCGAATTGCAATAAGGAGATTGTCATCATCAGAATGGGTATTTTGAGAATGTTCGGGTAGAGTATTTACCCCAAATCACTAGGGGTTGATTTGGAATCTTGAACTTGCACAGGTTCAGAGATGGTTACCTTTTTTCTTGAATAGGCCTGTAATGGGGGAGTGGAAACTTGAATTTCCTTATCTTTTTCAGGTGGAGAAGAGCCAATAATGTCAGGAATTGGAGGATTTTGGGTATGAGTAGGATTTTGAGTATGAGGAGTAGCAGGATTTTAGGAATCAAGTTCCAACAAGAATAGATATTTGCCCTTATCTTCCATAAAAAATGTCTCTCCCTGAAAATAAAGACTTGTGAAATAGCTTTTATTCTTAACAAATGTGACATCAACTGACACATGGAATTTTTTTGTTGGAGGATGATAGCATTTGTATCCCTTTTGAGTGGATGAATAACCCACAAAAACACATTTAAGTGCCCGTGGGTCTAACTTTCACCTATTATGAGAATGAATATGAACAAAAGAGACAACCAAAAATTTTGGAAACAAGATTACTGGTTGTGTTGAAAGTAGGGAAGTATGTGGACAAAACTTGTATAGGACTTTTAAAGTCAAGAACACGAGAAGGCAATTTGTTTATAAGATGAGCAACGGTTAGAACTGCTTATCCCCAATAGTTTTTAGGTACATGTTTCTGGAATAGAAAAGCCCTGGTAATAGCTAGCAGATGACCATTTTTCCTTTCGGCTATCCCATTTTGTTGGGGAGTGTTATCACAAGATGACTCATAGATTATTCTTTTTTTAAAAAAATACGGAGACAAGGATTGACTGAAGAAATCCTTAGCATTATCAGACCTTAATCTTTTGATTCCTACCCCAAATTGATTTTTGATCATATTGTAGAAAGTAGGAAAGACGAAACTGACATCTGATCTATTTTTGAGAAGAAAAATCCATGATACACGAGTATAATCATCAATAAAAGACAAACTATCGGGCTCCAAAAACATTAGCAACAATGGACGACCCCCAGATGTCACTATGAATGAGTAAAAAAGGAACAAATGTTCTTTTATTACTAATTGGAAAAGAAGCTCATTTGTGTTTTGCAAGTTCACAAACATCATAATGAAATTGATTCTCAGCTATTCCTTTAAATAGCAATGGAAACATAACTTTAAGAATTTCAAATGAAGGGTGCTTAAGGCGAAGATGATAAAGCCAAATCTTGTTTTTATTGGAAATGGAAAAATCAGAAAGTAATGATAAAGATAAATTATTCAAGGTTCCACTTAGCTCACTAGTTTCTTCAAGATAGTAAAGTCCATCTCTTTCATTAGCATGTCCAATCATCTTCCCCATACCCTGGTTCTGAAATGTACAATAAGAGGAATAAAAGGTCACAGTACAGTTCAAATCTTTTGTGAGTTTGTGTATGGACAAAAGGTTCGTGGACAATTTTGGAACATGGAGAACATTGTCAAGCTTCAAAGTATGGTTAATTAAGACACTTCCTTGGCAAGCAATTGTTATTAATGTACTATCAGCAGTGGCGATTTTCTCATTACTAGGACAAGGAGTGTAGGAAATGAATTTGTGAGACGAATGGGTCATATGATCTGTGGCTCCTGAATCAATAACCCAGGAGCCTGAAAAAGGTGTGCTTGAGACGCTAAGAGCATAAAGAGGAGTGTATTTACCTGAGAGTGCTAAGGAACAAATACCACTATTAGTAGATTTCTCCAAGGTTCCCAACAAATTCTTCAACTTCTCTATGTCAGCCTTGTTGAATTCACCTTGCTCCCGAGGTATGTTTGCTTCTCCAGATTGTGTCATATGAGCTTGTCCATGTCTTTTTTGTTTCCCATTTTTCATGTTCCAATTTTTATTGGACATCTGTGGCTTTTCATGGAGTTTCCAATAGCGTTCTATTATGTGATAAGGCTTGTTACAGTGAGTGCACCATTAGTTATCTTTACTTACAGTTTTAGACTGTCCATTCATGCTCATCGTATGTTGATTGGGATTAGAATTCTTACCCCGCTACACTTTTTGAGACCATAGCTGAGGCTTCAACTGCTCGAGATTCAACTATGACTCCTCTACGTCCTTCTTTTGCTCGAATTATGGTAATGGTCTCGTTTAACGAAGGTAAGTCTGCTTTCCCAAGTACTCGTACCCTAGCCGGGTCAAATTCCTTGTTCAATCCCGCAAGAAAAACATAAATTCTGTTTTTTTCGTCAAGTCTTTTTACTATGGCTGCATCTTTACTGCACTTCAACTGGATACACTGATAATGATCCAATTCTTGCCACAGATTCTTTAGAATGTTAGCATACTCAGTGACACTACGCTCTCCTTGTTTGGTTGTAGAAATCTTAACCTTTATTTTATAAATTTGGGTAGCATCATGAACCTTAGAATAGGTCTGTCAAATAGCCTCCCATATTTCCTTGGCTATGGTAAAAAACATAAATGTATCGCTGATCGTAAGCAGCATTGAATTCCACAGCCAAGACATCACCATTAAGTCTTCCTCATCCCAAACATCAAATTTTGGATCGTCAGGTTTGGGTCTAGTTCCAGTTAGATGACTCATTTTGCCTTTCCCTTTCAAAAAGGTTTGAACTATCTATGACTATTTTAAGTAATTTTTTCCATCTAATCTATACGCAGCTTGCAAACTCTGTAAATCCCCAGTGATTGGTGCAGAGTTTGCTTCAATATTTTGCATATTGGAATTACTGGTGACTTCCGACATGAGGGTAATCGGAGAGAGTAACTAGAATTACCTATAGAGCAGGCAATACCACTAGGATTTCTGACGTCAATCACAGAGTCGGCGGCAAGTCAATTAGAGCTTCGAACAGTGGGTGACAAAAGATCTCGTCTCCGAACAAGGAACGTCGGATGAGTTGCAAGATCTTTGTCGATCGTGAAATTTGGCAATAATCGCGAAGCACCAGCAATTTCGATTGATGATGGTGACAATTACGAGACACCCAGCAGTTTTGATCGATGAAGCACCATCAGTCATGAAGCACCAGAGTTCCAATCGACGATGGTGACACCCACGAAGCAACTAATAGTTCTGATTGGTTATGCCAGAATGATCGTCTAGACTATTCGACTACGATCGTGCGATCATTTGGGCAGATCGACTAATAGTGCACGATTTTGGAAGCAGTCGACAATTTCCGACGACTCTGATAAGAATCACATGATCGTCTGAACGCAATCGACATGTTTCGATGATGCTGATGAGAACCTCACGGTCGTTTGAAATTAATCGGCTATATCTACCACCCTCACGATGTTTCGCCTGGAGGAGATTGACGGCAACTTGGCACCTATGAGACAGTTCGCCTAAAGATCACAATAACTCCGATAATCTGGTTGGCAATCGTGATTACGCCGATGATGACAAATTGTCTAAAAAAGCCAACAAGAAAAACAATTAAGACTGTGTATGAACAAAATACTTGGTAGTAAAAACCAAGCCAATAGAAAAGAATTCCCAAGAAGCCTAGATCTCTAATACCATGTCAAGAACGAAATTTTATATAGAACAAAATTCTTCTAATTTTACTCATAATGTTTTTCTGTACATGCCATCCATTATATACAAGTAGGAATGGCCCAAAAATAGAAAGAGTATAAATCATCCTATAAATCAGATCCCTATGAATAAGAGATTTTGATATAACTACCAAAAAAATAAAATCTACCGAAAATATAAAATGTACAGCTGTCTTCTCACAGAAACTTAGTGCACCATTTAGCCCACAAAGATGGTCTTCTCGAGCACGATGTCCATCTATGGCGCATTGTGGTAGCTTTATTCCATTATGCGATCTTGTAAAGACCAAGGCCTCCCTCTTGCAAAGGTCGACACACTTCTTCCCAAGCAACTCTACTTCTAGTCTTTTTCATCTCAACCCCTACCCATAGAAACTTTCGGAGTATTTGCTTAATGGATTCACAAACTTTTTTAGGGAGTATGAAATGTAAACTCCAATAAATTTGAGTGCTAAGCAAAACAGATTTGATAAGTAGAAGTCTGCCAGCATATGAAAGTGACTTGTTAGCTCAACTGGTTATCTTCGCTTGCAGCTTATCAACAAGTGGCTAACAATCTTTGAAAGTGAGCTTAGTTGATATATGGGGAAGCCCTAAGTACTTCACTTGTAATGAGCTCTGCTGATATTCCAAAATAAAACACAACTATTTCTTCTTGTCTTCTGGAATGCCTGCTTTATAGATCATACTTTTAGTCTTATTTAGTAGCAATCCTGAGAGTTTATAGAATTCTACCAATACTTGTTTGATTGTTTGGAAAGTCTGCAAATTGGACTTGCAGAGAATGAATAGATCATCCGCAAAAGTTAGGTGACTAATCTTCAACTTAGTGCATTTGGGGTGATAAGAAAAGGTGCCATCCTTTACCTGCTGCTGCATGAGTCTAGACAGAAGCTCCATGACCAGGATAAAAAGGTAGGATGACATAGGGTCTTCCTGGCGTAATCCTCTTGCACCATAAAACTAGCCCACCAGTGAACCATTCAAATTAATTGAGTACCTTGGAGTAGCAATACATTCTTTGATCCATCCCCTGAATTAGACTGGCAAATTAATACTTTCAAGGATCTTTAGAATAAGACACCATGAAACTGAATCAAAGGCATTCCAGAGACCATTTTAAGAGCACTTCTTGGTGAAATACCTGTTCGGTGGTAATTTCTAACCAGTTCCTACATCAATAAAATCTGATTTGAGATAGACTTATTCTTCATGAATGCAGCTTGGTTTGGGCCAATAACATATGGAAGTATTCTCTTTAACCTGTTTGCTGTGATCTTCGAAATACATTTATAAACTGTGTTGCAGCAGGATATGAGCCTAAATTCATTCATGGTAAAAGGGCTAGGGACCTTAGGAATAAGAGTTATAGTAGTTGCATTAGTTCCCTTTAAGAGCTTGGAGGATTGGAAAAAGTCCTTTACAGCAGAAGTGAAATCCTGACTAACTATGCCGTAGGTGGTTTTGATGAAAAAGGTATTATAACCATTAGGCCCACTAGCCTCATTACTGGGCAACGTGAATAGAGTTTCTTTAATTTCCTCTTCTATGAAATCAGCTTGAATAAAGTCCAGCTCAGATTGGGGTATGTTTGAAGCCATTAAGCTAGCCACTTGGTTCAGATTTCCTCCCAAATCATGCTGAATACCAAGAAGGTTTCTGTAATAATCCAACACAACACTTTTAACTTCCTTATAATCATCAATTCTTCTCCCATTTTGATCATGAACAGATAAAATCTTATTTCCAGAGCATCTGGCCTTGACTTTCTTATGGAAGTAGGCTGTGTTTTGATCTCCCAATCATATAATATGGTCCCTTGCCTTCTGTTTATAAAAGGCTTCCTTTGCTAGTACTAAGTTTATACAGTTGGTAATAGCTTGACTTTCTTCATTTCTTAATTCAGAGTCCGAGTGATCATTATGCAGCTTGGCTTGTATTTCTTCCAGTTGATCTTTGGCATTGCAAACCTTTTTGGTAATCTCTCCATAATTCTCCTTATTAAAGGCTTTGAGCTCTGCTTTTAGAGTTTTCAACTTAGTAGTATGTTTGTACATTAGAGTTTTAGTAACATACCTATCCTATGTTGTAGACACAAGTTACTTGAAATCCTGATTCTTAGCCTAGAAATTATAGAATTTAAAAGGTTTCCTGCCTTGGGGCAAATCTTGCAGAATATTTACCAGAACCCTTAAATCAGATTGGATTATTCTTGTTATTTCATCAAACATGTTAGAGTCAAAATCATCCTCGGATCAAATTTTGCCCCAAGCAGTTTTCCTTAAAGTTGATGATGTTCCTCGCTCCATCACACCAAAGAAACTAAATGGTGATAACTATCTGAGTTAGGCACATGTAGTTAAAACCTTTCTTCGAAATAAAGGTAAACTGCAATATATCACAGATGAACTGCTTGCTTCTAATGATTCTACATATTCTATTTGGATGAGTGATGATACGATTGTAATGGGCCTCTTGTGGCACAGTTTAGAGGATATTGTTGCCACTAATGTTGAATTTTGTGATTCCTTTAAGGAGATATGAGATTACCTTGTTGAATATTACTCCCAACAGAGTAATATCTCTCAAGTTTATGAGTTGTACGAGCAAATGTTTTCAACAAAACAAGGCGAAAAATTATTATCAGAGTATTATAGCCACTTGAAAAGTTTTGGGAACAGCTATTGCAGTATTGCCACTTTGGTACAAACTTAACGCAGTAGAAGTACTGCGAAGAGTTTATGATTGCTAATTTTTTATCTAGTCTTAATCTTGCTCTCAGAGGATTTAAGGATCAGATTTTAGCAAGTGAGACCTTGCCCACTACTGCTCGTGCTTATCTCATATACAGCTATTGTCGTTAGGCAATCATTGTTCCACCAATGATCAAACTGTGCCAACTACTAATTCATCTGCCCTTGTTAGTCCTCATTATCATGGTGGCTCTTCTCGTGGATCTCATGGTGGACAAAACACTCGAGGTGGAGGCAAATTTTCTAGTAATAGAGGGGACTGTAAGTGTGATTTTTGTGGAGGAATTAACCATACAGAACCTTTCTGTTGGAAGAAGTATGGTAAACTAAAGCAAGCATATCTTGTTAGTGATCCAAGTTCTGCGCGACCTTTAGTGCCTCACACCGGTACTCCCACATTTGATTTTCAGGAGACATTCACTCTGAGCTCATCTCAGCTTCAAGAGCTTATCCAGTCCCTATGTTTCTATTCCCTCAACTTCCGCTGCTACTTTGGCAAATTTCTGTAACCCGACTCTTGTGGCTTCTTCGACTCCATCTTGGATTATTGATTTAGGAGCCTGTTCACACGTCTGGTAATTCCTCATTGTTCTCTAATCTTAGTCATATTGATCATAATATTATCCTAGCTGATGGTTTTTCTCATCTTGTATTTGGCAAAGGAACTCTTCACCGCTTGTCATCTTTAAATTTACATTCTGTGCTTTATGTGCTTCAATTTCCATTCATTTTACTGTTTGTAAGTCAATTAGCCAGATTATTAAATTGTTCAATAACCTTTTCTTCAAACTTGTGTCTTTCAGGATCTCAAGATGAAGAAGATAATTAGCTCAGGGCATGAGAGGATGTACTTTACTATATCGATTGTAATCGCCTTCTAGAACACTTGTCATTTGTTGCTCTCCACACTATTATCTCTCCTCTTCAGTGACATCGTCGTTTAGGTCACCCTCTTTAGTAAGATTAAAGCTTTTTGTGCCAAATTTGAGTTTTGTATCTAGTTTAGCATATGAGACTTGCTAGTTTGACAAACATCACCGTTGTACTTTTCTTAGTCATCTTATTAGTCGTAAGTGTAAGTCTTTTTTCATTCATATGGATGTTTAAGGACCCTCATACGTTAAATGTGTTAATAGATTCTTCTACTTTGTTCTCTTTGTTGCTGATTTTTCTCATGTGCCTTGGCTTTTTTTAATGAAACAAAGAACTAAATTACTTTCTATCATTTCTCGTTTCTATAATGAAGTTTCTATTCAGTTTGATAGGAAAATCAAAAATTTTTGATCTGATAATGCTTTGAAATATATTTAATCTATTGTGGACGATAATTGTCTCGTAAAAGGAATTATCCATCAAACAACTTACCCTCACACTTCTTAACAAAATGATGTTGCCGAGCATAAACATTGCCATGTGTTAGACATTGCACGCACTTTAATGTTATAGATACATATTCCCAAACCTTTTTTCGGCAGATGTTGTTCTTACAGCATGTTACCTTATTAAGAGTGGCTACACTTGTTTTGTCAGAGCAATCTCCTTTCTTTATCCTTTATCCTCGTTAGACACCATTCTCTCTTCCTTGAATTTTTAGTTGTGTTGCCTTTGCTCATATCCATGATCTAAGTTTTGATAAATTATCACCCCATTCTCGTAAGTGTCTTTTTTGGGGTATTCTCACACCCAAAAAGAGTATCGGTGTCATCATCCCGAGTCTCTTTGCTATTTTATAAGTGCTAATGTCACTTTCTTTGAATCCACCGCCTTCTTTTCTTCTGATGGTGATACTCTATCAGTTGACATTATTTCTAGTGAGGAGATGTCTTTTCTTACTCTTCTTGCTTCCATGTTCTCAGTGTATATTCTTTTGTCTCAGCCTTTGTCCCCTTCTTAAACACTACAGACATCGTCGCTCAACTAAAGAATCCTACCATTGCTCCTACTGTTCCTTCCATTGCTCCTTTGCCAAAGGTGTGTCAGCATGATCGTGATAGGAGGATGGTCCTTACTTTCGTGACTAATTCTTCTTTTTCATTTGAGGTACCTGATTTTTCGTCTGACTTGTCTATTGCTTTGTAGAAAGGTAAGTGTACTTGCACTATACACCTTATTGCTAATTTTGTTTCTTACCATTGCTTTTGTCCTTTTCTGTTCTCTTTTATTTGTGTCTTAGTCTTCTGTTCTGTTCCTATGTATTATAAACAGGCCTTACCAGTTCCAAAATGGAAACACGCAATGAAGGAATATATGAATGCTCTCCATCATAATCAGACATGGGAACTCATCCCTCTCCCTATTGGAAAACAAATGGTTGGCTGTTGTTAGGTTTATATTGTTAAATATCTTTTGGATGTTTCGATTGAGCGTCTTAAGGCTTGTTTAGTTGCTAAAGGGTATACTCAGACATATGAAGTTGACTACTATGAGACTTTTTCACCTGTTACCCACCTGAATTCAGTTCGCATTCTTCTTTCCTTTGCTGTCAGCCGTTCTTGGTCTTTACATCAACTTGACACTAAGAATGCTTTTCTTCATAGTGAGTTTCAGGAAGAAGTCTATATCGATCAGACCCCTGGTTATAGCATTTCTAGTAGTGAGCATTGTGTGTCGCTTATGATGTGTTTTGTATGGTCTAAAGTAGTCTCTTTGGGTTTGGTTTGACTGTTTTAGTTTTGTCCTTTTTAATATTGGGTATACTCGCTCTGTTAGTAATCACTCCGTGTTTATACGTCATGCATTTTCAGGCATTATTATCTTGATTGTATATGTGGTTGATATTTTATCTCTAGTGATGATGCTTCGAGTATTATGAATTTGAAAAAGTATATTGCCATTTAGTTTCACACTAAGGATCTTGGCCGCTTTTGTTACTTTCTTGGGATTGAGTTTTCTGCTCATCATAGGGTATTTTATTTTGTCAGCATAAGTATCTTCTTGATTTACTATCTGAAACTGGCCTTCTAGGTGCTCGTCCTGCTAACACTCTTATAGACTTCTTTACTAAATTGGATGCTACTTCGGGAGAGATTTTTTCTGATGTGGGTCATTATCATTGCCTTGTGGGGAAGCTTATCTATCTCATTATCACTCCTCTCGATATCACTTATGCCGTGAAAGTGATTAGCCAATTTATGCATAGTCGTCGTCTTCCCTATTTTAGGCTATTTGTCGGATTCTGCGATATCTAGTCTCTTGCTCGTGGCTTTCTATATTATCTTTCTTCCTCTTTATCTATCACTAGTTATAGTGATGCTGATTGGACTGGGAGTCGGACTAATCAGTGTTTGACTTTGAGATATTATACATTTGTTAGTGATAATTTGGTTTTTTGATGTAGTAAAAAACAACATGTTGTGGCTCGTTCCAGTGCAAATACTGAGTATCATGCCATGGCTGATGCTGGCTTGAAAATGTTCTGGGTTCGATCTCTACTACGTGATTCGGTATTGATGTTCTTGCTCTTATGGATATGTATTGTGACAATCAAACCGCCATCTTTATTACTAACAATCTTGTGTTTTATGAGCTCATGAAGTAAATTGAGGTTGATTGTAACTTTCTTCGTGATTTGTTGCTTCGCAAAGAATTAAGTACCCCATTTGTTCGATCATCTTTGTAACTGGCCGATTTTCTTACCAAACTGTTATTTCATTTTTCATTTCAAATACTTTCTTCCAAGCTGGGCATTTTTTATTTATATATTCCAGTTTGAGGGGGAGTGTTAAAATATACAAGGATTCTTGATTTTATCCTGTTTCCTTAATTGTAGTGATTAGCTATAATTCCTATTTTCATATTCGATTCTAGTTCAACATTATAAATATAATGAAAGGGAGAAAGGAAATTTACACCTCTCCAATTCTTGTTTTGATATTCCAACTGCCTTCAACTGTTTCATAGAGTTTCCATAATAAGGATCAGAAGCATTCAAATCCTTGAAAGTATCAAACCCCACAACATAGACATGCATAGTAGATAGCAAAAGCGATCTTCAACGTAAAGCATCAGCCAGCTTATTTTGAAAACTAGATTTGTGCTTTAAAGTTTAAAGTGAAGGTAAATTGTTGTAGATATGCTGTCTGTTTCCCATGTTAATGATTCAAAGTTTGCTGCCATTTATGTACTTCAAATTTTCATGGTTAGAATGTAATACAAAGTCTTTTTTATCAAATAATGCTCCCAGTGGTGGAGAGTTCATACTATGCATAAAATTCCACGTCATAGGTAGAATAATTCAGCCTTGCTTCACTGAATATTTTGCTGTAAAATGCTATGGGTTTCCTTGATTGATTGGGTACTACTCCAATACCAATCTTAGAAGTATCGCAATGGACCTCAATGACTTTATCAAAATCTGGAAGGCCAGAGTAAGGGTTTCTAACAACTTATTTTTGAGGATTTGAAAGCTTTATTCAATTTCAACGCTCCACTTAATTGTCCTTTTTTAATACAATCAGTAATAGGTGCTGCAAGTGAACTTAAATCCCTGATGAAATGACGACAAAATGAAGCTAAACCATGAAGACCACACACCTAGTAAATGTGACTTGGTCAATTAACAACAACTTGCACCTTAGATTACTCTGCTTGATATCATAAAGCTGCATTCCTTTAAGTTGACACATACTTTTTTATTTCACAAAGTCGTCAAAACAGTTCTCAAATGCTTTTGGTGCTTATCAAAAGAAGGGTTATGCATAAGAATGTCGTCAACACAAACGGATTTCCTAATGTATGGTTGTAAGGAGTGGACCCAAGATTTATAATAAGTGGGAACAAAATTGCAATTTAAGTTAAATAGAAGCAAAAGTAAAAATACAGTGGCGGTAAAAAATGAAAAAAAAAGTACAATTTGTAAGAAAAATAACAAAATTAATAAAATTTTAGTATAATTTTTGAATTCAGGAGAGGCAATTGTTGTCGGTAGGCCTAACATTGGTCCGCCGACGGTTGCAAGACATGGTTCATGACATGTATAAAATTGCTTGGTGCATTTGATAAACCAAATGACATAACCCACCACTCATACAACCCTTCTTAAATCTTGGAAGGCATTTTACACTCATCATCGTGGCAAATTCTAATATGATGATAGCCACTTTTAAGATCAAGTTTTGAATACACCTTGGCCCTCGCAAGTTAATCAAGCATGTCATCTAGTCGTGGAATAGGAAATCTGTATTTGATAGTAATTTTGTTAATAGCTCTACTATTAATGCACATTCTCCAGCTCTCATCATTTTTCAAAACCAACAATGCTGGTATTGCACATAGTCTTGCTTTCTTGCTCATATCCCATCTGTAGTAGCTCAATAACCTACCTATTAAGTTCTTCAAGCTCTTTTGGGCTTATCCGATAATGTGGCTTATTAGGTAACTAGCTCCAGGCACAAGCTCAATGTGGTGTTAGATATCTCTCATAGGAGGTAATTAAGGGTGGTAAATTTAGTGGCACAACATCAGAAAACGCTTGTGAAAGAGGGTTGAATAGCTGCTGAACAATTTGGCTCAAAAAACTCAACCTTGACATAAAATTCTTCCCCAAGTGCACATTCTCAAGTGCAAGAGGGCAGTCGTAGTTCTACTCGGTGAGAGCCGAGGTCATCTCCACAGGGAAGGTTTTGTTAAAAACTCTTGACTTTTTCTCTTAGTTAGTAGGTGAACCTAAGTTGATATAAACTAATTTTGGGTTTATAAGATGGTTGAATATGGTATGGTTGAGAATGGTGGAGTGAAGGAATTGTGATATTAAATTAAAATGAAAATATTAAAAGTAAAATCGCTAAGATAATCTTGACTTTGAACCAAATTCGGTAGTAAGATAGTATTAGTTTACTCACGCGCGCTAATAACTCAACCTAGCAATTGCACATGCATTGCTAGGTCGGAAGATATTTTTTTTTAAAACCTACTTCATGGAACTCAGGATATAGGGGGTTTTTGAAAATAGTTTCGAACTCATCGGGACATTGAATCAAACACCTAGTGTCTACAAGCGTCAACTCATGACCAACCTTTGATTGTAACACAGGTGAATCGATTTCTTAAGAAAACCTCAAGTTATGATTTTGAAAGGAGTATTGGAAGAACTACTTTTACAAGTTATGTAATGAAAATAGCAATAGTGACTTACAATTGGGGCAGCTTACCACTTCTAGGGAAGAATTGAATCAAATGTGCTATAGGAGAATCAATAGGGAAAAAGCAAAAGAAGCATTGAAAAGGATGAAGAATGGAAAAGCGATTGGGGCAGATGGTATCTCTATTGAGGTTTGGAGGTGTTTGGGGGAGGATGGCATAAATTGGTTAGCAAAACTTTTTAATGTAGTGTTAAAAAACAAGAAAATGCCTTACGTATGGAGGAAAATTACTCTTATACCCATATACAAGAACAAAGGAAAATGTCACAAGCTTTTGAAAGGACCAAAAAAAAACTTCACATAATTAACTAATTCCTGCATCAATATCTTGCAACATTCAACAAGTTATCAACATCTCAACATATGCTCTTCCCCTTCACCATACTCCCCTTTTTTGTAAGGAATTGACAAAGATATGAAACCAACAAGGCATGGAACCAGTATAAAGGAAATAAAATAGCATTTAAGGCTTTGCTATTCCACCCAGCAGCTTCGTTATCAGCAGGTGACCAGTCCCTCTTGACTTTAGGTGTGAGATCAGTCTCACTCATAGTTGGTGTACTCCATCCATCAATTACAGAATCCCAAACACGCTCATCAATTGACTTAAGAAAAGCTTTCATCCTTGCTTTCCAGTAGTGATAGTTCGAACCATCCAGAAATGGAGGCCTGACAGTTGATTGATCTTCTCGTTGATTATCCATGGATACAGTATGGACCTACTCTCAGACAAAGAGTCTAGACACAAAACCAAGAGCACCCAAGGCTCTGATACCACTTGAAAGTCCCAAATACAGAAATAGTATCCACAAATCAAACACTCCCAGCACACTAAGAACTATCCAAATTATAAATCCAGCTTAACAATTAACAAAAACATCAAGAGACACATGGGTTTGTTAACAAGGGTAAAAACTCCTTTGAGATCAAAGGAGAAACAACCCTGGATCCTATAGTGGATCAGGCTAAAAAATCTTCACTAAAAGAAACAGAGAATACAAGGTTAAAAGCAAAGGTTTTACAAGTTTACCCAATCAACTATTCATTGATCTACTTGTGCCCAACCTATTTTAACCTTGCTTGCTTGGCTTCCCGCAATCCACCTCAACTTATGAAGATTTCTTTTTTCAGTCCATGAAGAAAAACAGCTCTCTTCCAATCTGATGCCAGCCACAGATCTGAGCTTGTTGATGTAAGGAGAATGCCAAAGAAGAAGAAATCATCCAAGTGCCAACCAATCCAAGAAGCTCTAACTTAATACATTTCAGCCTTTTACCTTAAACAGTATATATCAGATCTGCAGCTTCAAAAGCTTAGGGTTGGGAAAAGATATTTGCCTTTTATATCAAAAAGAAAGGATAAAACAGTCATTTGGGTTTCTTTTAAAAAATTCTACGCGACAGTCAGGGGCAGCTCTTGGGTAAGAGCTTCCCTGCTCATGCTCGCAAAGCTCCTGAACTCACTCTGCTCAAAAACCAGTGTGACCCAGATGAAAAGAGAATCTTGCGGGCACGAACTGCCATTCTCATACTTTCTAAAAATCAGATTCCATTTCTAATTAAGAAAAGTTCTTTTCCCAACCTTAAGACTGGCACACCGATATACTTTGGCTTGTAACAGAGAACCACATCGACCAGCTTGTGACATCTTTAAACAACAACTTACAGACAAAAGAATTGCCAACAAAATTAATACTAACAATCTCCCCTTTTGGCAATTCCGTGACAAAACTAATATTCCAACCCCCAACATTCAAATTACAACAAAAATAAGGAAAATGTCACAAGCTTTTGAAAGGACAAAAAAAAAACTTCATATAATCAACTGTTTCCTGCATCAATATCCTACAACAATCAACAAGTTATTAACATCCTGCAACATTCAACAAGTTATCAACATCTCAACATATGCTCTCCCCCTTCACCATACTCCTCCTTTTTGTAAGGAATTGACAAAGATATGAAACTAACAAGGCATGGAACCAGTATAAAGGAAATAAAATAGCATAACAAGGCAAATATGCAGGAGACATGATAACAAAAGTTCATGATAAATAAAGGTGAACAATCAACTCCCCCTTAAACATGCAACATTGTAATCCAAACAAAAGTTCAGAAACAGTAAAATGAGCATGCAACAGTAAATATGCAGAACTAGCGACGAGCACTGCGGCGGAGAAACTGCTCAATCCGAACAAAGGTGCCATTAAGATGTCACGCCCCGAGCCCGGGGACCCGGGGGCGTGAGTGTGAAAAGCAAGCATTACATGATACTATGGTCCCTGTATCAGAGTAAACACAACGAGAGTATAGTGGACCCACGTAACAAAACTGCTATATAACGGCCTAAAAATGGACTATCGGGGAGTACCTAATAAGTTCCTGTGCAATATATAATCCATTCACACATTCACATCCATCCAATCTCATTTGGAAGCATAATAATGGAAATGAAATCGTAAACTTTTGCTTTATATACATGTCCCATAATCAAAAGACTAAAGGGGGGCCTTAAGGCCATTTACAAACCAAAATGTAAAATAAACCATTAACTTTACATTTTACTCCCAAAAATAATGTGACATGTACAATATAACCAAAAAGCCTCAAAAGCTTCCCATGGTTTTATCCAATCCTTCTCTAGCTATACCGCACCTCGGTCATCCTGTGTGGGTCCTGCAGGATCAACTGTAGGGGCGTGAGCACTAATCACGTGTGCTC
>JAVXUM010046624.1:0-20149 GCA_035590655.1 Pouteria glomerata | reverse complement strand
AAGAAGAGATAAAGAAAGCAAACTCCATTGAAGAACCAAAAAATCTGCAACTTTGTATTGAAATCTGATGCGTAATAGTGCGTAGATCCAAAACTTTAATCCCAAATCGAAAGAAAAACACTCAAAACTATGCAAAACTCTCAGAAAAATAACCCTAAAACATAAGTACGGCCTCTTCTCAAAGTCTGATACATGGAATGTATATATAGGCATTTAAAAAACCCTAAACGCGGAGAAGTCTGGAAGCTGGCGTTAGAACGGCAGGGGCTGGCGTTCTAACGCCAGAAGGCAGTGTGCGTCCTCTTGTCTGCTATAGACTGGCGTTCTAACGCCAGGGGTTGGCGTTCTAACGCCAAAGGGCAGTAAGCTTTTCTTTTTCTACTGTTGACCCCTGTTTTGGCTTTATGGCTCTTGTGCACCTTGATCTTCATCCTTTCTAAGCTCCTCAAGGTCCACTTTAAGCTCCTCAACATCTCCAACACAAATCATGAGCCTTCCTCTTGCTTCTATACACATTTGCTGCATAAAGAAAAAGATTAAGTAAGACTATTAAAATGCTATTAATTTAAAAGAATTAACAATAAACCTTTATTAATAACAATAGGAAATCAAGAAAATGATTACCCTTTTCAAGCGTAATCAATAGTCTGAAAGTAAATGGGCAGAATAACAGCCTGGTAAAGAGAATTGCGTACCTGTTTCTGTTGAATCCTCCCCTTATATTTCAGCTTTTTTTTTTTGCATTAGAGATAAGCATTAGTTCAAAATATATCCTAAATTTCTTAGAGTATTCCTTATCTATATTAGGAAAATATCCTTCTTTAAGTTGATCCGAATATAGATTCTTTAATGGGAGTATTCGGAATCGTAACTGATGGCGTAAATTGCGGAAGTCTGTGTCCATCGTTATTCCTGAGCTCGCGCCACCGGGACCATCGAGCTCGGAGGGAAGTCTTGCTCTATTCAAGCTCGGTCAATTCCAGGCTCGGAGGTAGGTTCAGTTCTTCCGAGCTCCGGTTAATCTCGGGCTCAGACCTAACTGGTGAGGGTTATATTTGTAATAAACCCTAATTCAGGATTTCCTTCCCATCAGATGCCCCCGAGTCCCCAATTTTGCTAGCAGAGTTAGGGAGTCCATCAATTAGGTTGCCCTCAAGTCCCACAACATTAAATGCCTTACGGTTGTTCATTATTACTCACCATCGCAGTGCCGTGTCGATTGACATCCTTATCGTGCCGCCGCCACGCGCGTGCATTGCTATTCAATGTGCTCCAACGCTTGTCACATGCCTCAATTCCACTTGGGCAATTTGAAAATCATCGACGTTTTCTTTACTTGCGGTACTTGGATTTTCCCGAGCTTTTTGTTTCTATTGCTAAAGTGATTACATCTTGGTATCTGGTATCGATTCTGCAGAAATTCTTCTTGCTCCCCGTTTTCCTGGTAAGCACTCTAGTTTTGTGCTTCATTTCTTTTATCGTTTTTTGTGGTTTTTCCAGAGAGAGCATCGTCTTCCCAATACTCTAGGGTTTTTTTTTATTCTGATTTTTTAACTTCTATAGCTGCTTTATTGATCTTCGAGCATTACTCTCCCGGACCTCTTTTTCAAAATCCTCCTTTTGCCATGCCCCCGCGTCGAAAGATGATTATTGCTTCAGAAACCGAGAGTAAGGGGTCTTCTAGGGTAGATGCCCCTGGGTCAACGCGCGACTTGGCCACCGGCAGAATCGTGCCCCCTCAGGGGCATGTTCCTGATCTGAACTGGGACCCAGTGGATCAGGATTGCACCAGCATATTCTCCGTGGTCAATAAGCAGAGGTTGAAAAAGATTTTAAAATCTTTCCGACCACCAAAGCACTTGGCTTGCCGATGGCCTGCCCCGGACGGTACAGCCTGCTCGCTGATCATGCCCGGTGTTGTTACGGTGTATGAGGCCGCTATATCCAGTAGGCTTCATTTCCCCCTTGCTGGTCCCATAAAGGAGGTTTTGTCCAGATTGAACATCAATCCAGCCCAGCTCACTCCAAACGGGTGAAAGATCCTCGTAGGTTGTGCTGTGATCTGGAAGGCAACTACTAGCTAGCACATGACTGCAGACAAGTTCTTGTATTGCTACAGAATCGTCAAAACTAGTCACGGGTGGTATTACTTTGCTGCACGCTCGAAGGAGTTGAACTTAATGATCGGGTACCCTTCATCTATCAAAAGCTGGAAGGACCACTTCTTTTTCTTGTATGGCGAAAGATGAGAGTTCTGCCCATGGGATACGGAGGAAGATCGGCAAATCCGTTGCCCCCTGTCGTGGGGTCAGCCATCTAAAGAGAGTAAGAAGGGTTTAGGTTGTGATTCAGTTGCCCCCATTTTCTTCTTTATCTGGGTTTTGATCCATTTCTTCCTCTTTCTCCAGCTAAAGCTCGTCCTCATATCACCAAAGCACAACTCGAGCGTGTCAAGCTCGCCCGTAAATCTCCCTTGCACCATTACTCTCTCTTGCTGACCACCGAGAGCTTCGCCAAGCATATGCTCAGTCCTGAACCCTCCTTAGAGGCACTTGAGTTTGAACGTGAGAGAAGTAAGTTGGTTTTTTTTTTCTGTTTGAACATACACTTATTGATCTTTGACTGACATTTTGTTTATTTGGCTCAGACTCTGATCTCGACATCGTCAATTTCTCCACCGAGACGATGAGGTTCAACAAGGAGCGTTTCCAGAGCTCAAGAAGGAGAGCTTCCGGTTCAGAGTCCCAGTTTCGAAAGAAGCAGAGGTTAGCTGACACTAGCAACTTCTAAGAGTGGGTGCCTGAGTCAGATCAGGATCAGACACCGATCTCCGCGCTCGTACGGCTACCTAGTCCTGACTTGGGTACTCCGGAGACTGCTCCACCTATTCTAGCTGCTCCTCCAGCTAGGGAGAGAGTTCCAGCCCCTATGCAAGCCGTTTACTCATCTAACCTAGTGGACGACATAGGGTTGGCCGTTCGAAGGGTGAAGGAGATTATAACCCCTGCTGACCTTGGGCGAGTCCAGGATTTGTCTTGTGAGGGGCATAGCTCATGACATAGCCAAGGTAAAATCTTTGTTATACATCAACATATTGAACTGTTCTAATCTCTAGTATTCTTTTCAGGTGGTGTTCTTCACTACCGAGCTCAGTACTTGATATTTGGATAAGAGTCATGCTGTTGCTATCGAACACTCTAACAACGTGTCTCTGAGCAAGGAGGTGACCGAGCTACGAGCTTAAGTCGAGCTGATGGTTTCCAAGGTCAGGATCTGTGAGATAGATCTTGAACAGGCGAACAAGGTTCGCGAGGCAACTGCGCTGAGGAATCTCGTCCTTGTTGGCTGTGGAAATTGGTTTGAAGGAGCAAGTCCTCAAACAGCTGGAGGAACTCCGGAGTAGTGTCGAGGCAGAGAAAGCCAAGGCAGTGGAAGCCTTCAAGGAGAGTGATAAGGCCCAAGGTTGGCTTGCCGAGACATTTGTATATGGGTTCGACAATGCCAAAAGGGAGGTTCAGGAAAAGGACCCTGACCTAGACCTTTCTGGAATCGTAGCCCTCAGAGGATCTGGGCAAGCGGGTTCTTCTAATAGCCCTAGTCGTACTGAAGGCGGGGCTCTACCTTGAGAATTTTGATGTATCTTTCTCTTTTCTTTTTTTTGTAATCACCTTTTGACATTAATGAAAAGTTGATGCTTTGTTGGATTGACTCATTTCTTGTGTTTGGCTTTGTCTATTGTTTTAAGTTGGCAATTACGCTATTTTAAGCATCCAATAATGTAGATTCGTGTAGATCAAAGTATTTAACAACTTGAGATATCTTCCACAAATTAATAAATTGATGAACAAGCACGAGGTCGCAAGAAGGTTTTGTACCTTAAAGATCGTTTGAACTATCACTTCCGTTAATGGCAGAATCTGGGCTGGAACGACCCAAGATCATCTGGGATACGACCTTCTCATTCTTTTGACCGATCTCGTAGATCAGTTTAACAGGTGTCTTTGGGTGCTATGCCCTTATGGCTGTCATTTCTCGGACTGATCTGTCAAATCGATTTATGGTGGCCTTCGGCGCTAGGTCGCTCAAAGCGAGCCGAGCTCAAAGCTCGATCACTCATCTCAGCATTTGGCGCGGGGCCACTCGGAATTGACTAGTCTTGCAAATCGGTTATTCATTTTTTTTGCTTTAGGCTCAAGGCCAATCTGTGTTGACCGATCTCACAGGTCTGTTTTATACTTTGGGCGCGAGGCCGCTATGTTGACCAATCTCACAGGTCGATCTTATACTTTAGGCGCGAGGCCGCTAGGTAGCGACTGAGCTCGGAGCTCGGTCACTCATCTTTTGCCTTGGGCGCGAGGCTGCTAGGTAGCGACCGAGCTCAAAGCTCGGTCACTCATCTTTTCCCTTGGGCACGAGGCCGCAATGTTGACTAATCTCACAGGTTGGTCTTATACTTTGGGTGCGAGGCCGCTAGGTAGCGACCGATCTCAGAGCTCAGTCACTCATCTTTTTTTTTTTTTTTTTGGCGCGAGACTCTTGACGCCGTCGTTTGATTAATTCCATGCTCAGTTATATATGGGCAATGATTCAAACTCAAAAAGAATCCCACACTGCTAAAGTTGTAATTTGAGCTATATTATGCCTAGTTTCTTCAAAGTACTAAAACTTGTACATGATAAATTTTAAGGTGGTCTTCGTACCGGGGGTGTGGCAGTCTCTTTCCAGTGATATCCTTCAGCCAGTAGGTTCCCTTCCTTGTAAATGAATCGATGATGTAGGGACCTTCCCAGTTCAGCCCGAACTTACCTTCACGAGGATCTCTGGTTGACTAGTTAATTTTTTTGAGGACCACGTCTCCAACCTTCAGATGCCATGGCCGAACTCTTTTATCATAGTATTACTTGACCCTCTGGTGATAGGCCGCTATCTTTACTGCCTCGTGTAGTCTCCTTTCCTCCATAAGATCAATTTCTTCTACCAAGGTTTCCTCATTGACTTCTTGATCGAAGAGCACTACCCTCGAGCTAGGGAAACCGATCTCAACCGGATCACTGCTTCCGTGCCGAAGGCCAGGGAGAAAGGAGTGTACCCATAGGGGTTCGTTCCTTCATCCTGTAGGCCCACAATATGCTCGGTAGTTCATCTGCCCATAGCCCCTTAACCTTCTCTAGTCGAGTCTTGATAATTTTGAGGAGTACTTGTTGGTTGCTTCCACTTGCCCATTGGCTTGAGGGTGTTCTGGGGAGGAATAGTGGTGATTGATGTTGAGTCCTTCGCAGAGCTCGTTGAAGTGCTTTCCTTCAAATTGCTTACCGTTATCAGTCACCACGACATTTGGGATTTTGAATCTGCAGATAATCCCTTGCCATAAGAATTTTCTCATATTCTGCTCCGTAATGCTCGACAGGGCCTCAGCTTCTACCCACTTTGTAAAGTAGTCAATGGCGACAACGGTGAACTTTCTCTGCCCTTTTCCTAGGGGTAACGGCCCTACCATGTCAATTCCCCACTGGGTGAATGGTCATGGACTCTGGACCGGAGATAATTCTTATGTAGGTAATCTCAGGATGTTTAAAAATTTCTGGCACTTGTCACACCTCTTCACTAGTTCTCGAGCGTCTTTTTCTATGGTCGGCCAGTAATATCTAGCTCGGAGGGCCTTCTAGGCCAACAACCTCCATCCGGAATGGTTCTCACATGCCCCTTCGTGGATCTCCCGTAGGACATACTCAGCCTCGTCTTCATTCGCACATCTCAGCAAGGGCATGGTTTGACCCCTTCTATACAACACCCTATGGAGTAAAGTGTATCTTATGGCTTGGTATTTGATTATTCTCTGCTCGTTCAGGTCCTCAGGCAAGTTTCCCTCAGCTAAGTATTCCTTTATAGGCCGAGCCTAAGCCGCCTCCACTTCAATCTGTAGCACCGCATTTGATCGAATGCTTGGCTCTTTGAGGGTTTCTACAGGCACTCTGGGATTGTCCTTTTATGAGGCTATTTTTCCCAGCCGATCTGCCTCTTCATTTTCTCATCTGGGTACCCGTTCAAACACGATGCTGGAGAACATTCTGGTTAGGTTTTTGGCAAACTCACGGTACTCGGCCATGCTGCTCCCTAGAGCCTCAAATTCCCCTACCATCTATTCTACTACGAGCCGGGAATCACTACGTACAGTAACATGGTTAGCTCCCATCCTTTTAGTCAACTGCAGCTCAGCTATCAAAGCTTCGTACTCTGCTTTATTGTTGAGGCCGAAAAGTCAAATTTGAGCGCGTACTCCACCTTGAGGTCTTCAGGGGATACAAGGACAATGTCGGCCCCACTAGCTTCTCGTGTAGATGAGCCATCGACATTCAAGATCCAAGTTTGCTGCATGTCCCTTTCCTTATCCTGCAGCTCCGGTGCCATCGTGAATTCCGCAATTGAAGTCGGCAACTCCTTAGCCTTTTATGGATACTCGAGGCCTGTACTGTATGTCAAACTGGCTTAGCTCCACTGACCATATAACTAGCCTTTCCGATGTTTTTGGTTTGTGGAGCACCGTCTTAAGTGGCTGATCCATCAGAACCACTACGGTGTGGGCCTTAAAATAGGGCCTTAACTGCCGAACTGCATTTATCAGGGCAAAGGCCAACAGCTTCATTTTTGGGTACCTCTCATCTGCACCCCGCAACGCTCTACTTATGTAACATAGGGACTTCTGCAAGGCCTCTTCTTCTTTGACTAAGGCCTTGCTGACAGCAGTGGGAGATAATGACAAGTACAGGTATAGCAGTTCTCCCAGGACAGTTCAGTTGAGCAGTGGGATTACCCCCAAGTATTGCTTCAGCTGTTGGAAAGCCTCTTCACATTCTTCAGTCCATTCAAAGGCTTTCCTCAACGTCTTGAAGAAAGGTAGACATTTATCTGAGGACTTCGATATGAATCTGTTCAGAGCTGCCACTCGACCTGCTAATCTCTGAACCTCTTTGGTTGTCCTAGGTGATTGCATTTCTAGGATGGCTCAAACCTTCTCTGGGTTGGCTTCAATAACCCAACTGAAAACCATGAACCCGTGGAACTTCCCTGAGGCAACACCAAACGCGCACTTGGCTAGGTTCAATTTAATCCTGAACTTCCGGAGAGTGGCAAATGTCTCCTCCAGGTCGGCCACGTGACTGGACGTTTTTTTACTCTTTACCAGCATGTCATCCACATACACCTCTACGTTGCGTTCTATCTGGAACTTGAACATGAGGTTAACCAACCTCTAGTATGTGGCCCCAGCGTTCTTCAAACCGAAAGGCATGACCTCGCAGTAGTAGAAGCCTCGGTCTGTAATGAAGGCAGTGTGCTCCCGATCTTGCTCTGCCATCCGAATCTGGTTATATCCTGCAAATACATCCATAAAAGAGAGTACCTGATGGCTAGCTATTGAGTTCACCAATTAGTCTATTGCCAGGAGAGGGAAGCTATCCTTCGGACACGTCTTGTTCAGATCTCCCTTATGAACTTTGCTTGGAGAAGTTTCTCCACCTTTTCAGCCACGACATCATTCTGATCTGGAGCGAAGATCCTCCTTTTCTCTCAAACCGGTCTCGACTCAGGAAGGATGTTGAGATGGTGGGCCATTACCTTTGTGTTAATGCCTGGTATATCCTCGTGAGTCCAAGCAAACACGTCCAAGTTCTACTTCAAGAAGGTCCTGATCTCTTCCTTCTGCTGCTCCGAGGCTGAAACCCCGATCTTCACTGTTCTCTCGAGGTTGGGATTGCCAATAATGACATCCTCGAGATTATCACCGGGCTCCTCCTTTTTCACCTCTTCTTCATCTCAAACCTCCAGTTCGTCAATGACCATCGTCTCCTTGGCAGTCTCTTTTCGTAATGATGAGGTATAGCATTCTCTGGGCATTCTCTGGTTCCTTTTCACACAGCCAACACCCTCCTCCGTAGGGAATTTGAGGCAGAGATGATAGGTCAACGTCACAGCCCGGAACTGGTTTAATGTTGCTCTGCCCAATATCACATTGTACGCCAAAGAGGAGTCGACCACTAGGAAAGTCACCATTCTGGTGGCCTAGACACGTTCCGTACCCAGGGTAATGGGAAGGGATATCGATCCGAGGGGTTCTACACGATATCCTACAAAACCGATCAGAGGGGAGCATATTGGACGTAGCTTGTCCTTCCCAATCTTCATCTTCTCAAAGGCTTCCCAATTTTGGATATCGGCAGAGCTTCCGTTGTCTACCAGAATCCTATAAATCTGGAAGTTGGCTATGATGGCAGATATCACGAGCGGGTCGTCGTGCGGATGACTCAGCTCTCGAGCTTCCTCATCAGTAAAAGTAATACAGGAGGGTTCAGATTTAACCTTCTTCAAGGGATTTTCCATTCTCATTACTTCCCCTGCCCTGAGCTCCCTAACGTACTTCTTTCTTGATGCTAAGGACTCGCTTCCCCCAACTAGTCTGCCAGAGATTACCCTTATTTCACCCAAAGCTCTCTGGACAGGCGGCGCCCTTCCCGGGCTTCTCTTTGAATTTCACGGTGGGGTTCTGTTGTCTCTCTGTCATCTTTTCTGACCAGCCACAAACCCTTTGTATTTCCTTTTTCTAATCAAACTTTCAACTAACCTCTTCAAGTCAATGTAGTCCTCAGTGTCATGGCCATGATCTCGATGAAAAAAGCAGAACTTGGATTTATCCCTGGAGCTCGGCAGGCCTTTCATTCCCCTCGGCCATTTAAACTCTGGACACTTTGGATTGTATTGAAGACTTGTTCCATCCTCGAGTTGAGCAGAGTAAACCCCCAGTTAGTTCTCGGAGGTCGGTCTTTTCTATAATCCTCTCTGCCTCTGCTACTATAGGTTCGAGCAGCCTTTGCCTCCCGTTCAGGTCTGCCCTCTTGTTCACGCTTCCGATCTAACCGAGGTGCCTCGGCATCCTTTCTGGCTCTCATTGTGTCCTCGACATTCTTGTGTTTCTGAGCTTGTGACATGAGCTCAGCCATATCCTCTGGGGGCTTCTTGGCCAGGGAAAAAGCAAATCGCCCTAGCCTCAGACCACTTATGAAGGCTATAATAGCCACATTGCCATCAATCTCCTCTATCTCCAATATCTCCCAGTTGAATCTATTCACATACTCCCTCAAAATCTCTTCTTTCCCTTGCCTAACAGTCAACAGGTGGGCCGGGGGCTTTTTCTGGCGTTGACCCCTGATGAAATAGGACACAAATTGCTTGTTCAATTATTTGAAATTGCCAATGGATCCTGGTTTGATTTTGTTGAACCACGCTCTTACTGGCCCATTCAGCGTGATGGAAAAAGCTCGGCACTTGATCTCGTTAGGGACTGCGTGGAGGTGCATTGCAGAATTGTAAGTATCCAAGTGATCCAACGGATCCTTAGAGCCGTCGTAAAAGTCTACCATAGGCATCTTGAACTTAGGAGGGAGTGGACACTTCATTATCTTCGGGGTAAAGGGGGTCCCCATTTTATCAACAATATGCTCGATGATATTGGGTTGCTTGACTGTAGCCATCACTCTATCAACCTGTGCCTGCATGGCGCGGATCCTTCCTCTACAGCTGTGTTTTCTGTTCTTTCTGTCCCTCCTTAACGACGGACAGTTTCACTTTGAGCTTCAGTCGCTACACCGTCGCGACGTAGAGGGGATTCTGTGCTTCGTTCTCTCCAACCATTCCCCTGTCTCAATTGTTTTGGACGGCATCGCCATTGGCCCCGTTATTGTCTTGAGGTTGGGGTGGTGGTTGCGCCGGGGCCATACGCTCAACTTGCTCCATGAGGGCACGATTTTGCTCTATCAAAGCCTGCATAGTAGCCGCCATATTAGCAAACAGCCTTTCCATTGCCACTATTCGTTCATTGCCGTGAACATGGTCCCCCATTGTTGAACTTGGCTGAACCCTAAGTGTATGCACGCCGGATCGAGTTTGAACCATAAAATTGAGGAACAGAGGATAAAAACTCGTTCCCACAGACGACACCAACTGTTGATGATGAATTCTCGAGGGTCTCAAGATCTGGTGAACTCGACCCGAGGACCCACCAAGCTTACCGGAACCAAAAGAAATATGTCTGTTCGTCGGGGACACCAGTGTGGTGCCTGCCAATAGCACTCCGACGCTTAAGTTAGATACGATAGTCTGAAAGCAAATAGCCAGAATAACAGCCTGGTAAAGAGAATTGCGTACCTATTTCTGTCGAATCCTCCTCTTATATTTCAGTTCTTTTTTGCATTAGAGATAAGCATTAGTTCAAAATATATCCTGAATTTTTTGGAGTATTCCTTATCTATATTAGGGAAATATCCTTCTTTGAGTTGATCCGAATATAATGGGACTATTCGGAATCATAATTGATGGGATAAATTGTGGAAGTCTGTGTCCATCATTATTCCTGAGCTCACGCCAGCAGGGCCATCGAGCTCGGAGGGAAGTCGTGCTCCGTTCAAGCTCGATCAATTCCGGGCTCGGAGGTAGGTTCGGTTCTTCCGAGCTCCGGTTAATCTCGGGCTTAGACCTAACTGGTGAGGGGTATATTTGTAATTAACCCTAATTCAGGATTTCCTTCCCATCATGTATATTTCTTCCATATATTGCTTTAAATTAAATATATTCTATGCTACATGTGTGCATTTCCATGCATATATTATATATATATTATTATGGAGTAGCGTGAGCACACGCCGTCCATGCTCATGTCCCTACAAATGTTAATGCAGGACCCACACAGGAAGCCTAGGGTGATCTCATTGCAAGCTGGAGGAAAAAACTAATATTTTGGGCCAGTCTGTATTTTGTGCCATGCATTTTGGAACTTATGTTGTGTAATATGATATTTTAGAATGTAAAAACTTTAAGGTATTATGATATATTGTTGTAATTAATTTAGCCCTTAGAATATTTGTGAATGGAATTATATTCCCGTAGAATTATCATCTTGGTCGGACGGGTTTACAGATTATAGTTGTGGGTCCCATTGCGTGACCGTTGTGTATGTTCTGATGCGGTGTCCATAATTTGCATGTTTATCACTCACTCCTCGGGTCCTTGGATCTGAGACGTGACAGAGCTACTTTGAAGCCTTTGAAAAAAATAATAATATATGAAGTTTCTTATTTTAGCCATATTTATAATACTTTAACCTTAGATATATATAAGTGAGCCAACCCCTACATGTCATAGGATACTTGTGTAACTTTATAATAAGGTGTATAAGGAAAAAGCTTATTATTGAAAAATTATGGTAGAACAACAAGAAGTCATCTAAAAAAAATTATGAGACGTAACATTTCATGGTTCATTATTACTAGTCCCATGAAAAATGACAAAAAAGGAAAATAAAGTAAAATAAAAAAAAAATAAAGCTTCAATGTTTAGCATTCAAAGAGTTGAAAGTAGAAAAGTTAGAGAGTATTTCATTGCACTATCATCTTATTTTTTAGACATGCAATTTAAATTTTCCTATCCTTTGTTTGTCTAACCAATAATCCATGGCTAAGTTATAACCTAGTAAAGACCTAATAGATTTTAGGTGAAAGATATTTATAAGAACATTGATCTATTTCATATGATTGATTGTAGTTTTTTTGTTCAAGTATTAATACATTCCATTCATGAAGCTATGCAATACTTTGTATCTTAATTCTTTCAGTCATTTATGGATTTAGGTTCATTGCACTTATTTGATATTACAGTCTTGCATGAACTATGAGAGTAACCCTTCTCAATTGATATTATTTAGGAGTGAACAACTATGTGAGATTTGAAGTCGAGACCATAGTCTTTTGAGTATACTTGATAGTTATTTTGAATGAATGACATGAATTGACACACTTAAAATTAAATAGTTGAGCATTGGTTAAGTTTAATATGCATTGGTGGGTTTTATACAATTTTTGGATTTTGTAACTTGTTCTTGATTGAAATTGAACTATGAATTATGTGATTGACTTATATTATACATTGAACAAATTTAAGAATTTTATGGGTAAATTCAATGCAAACTCTCACGAGATTTTACTCATCTATTAAAGAGAATCTAAGGGTTTAAAAGGTCCATTACACTTAGCTAAGTATAGTTGTGTTTCCATTGACAAGAGAAATAGGATAATAGTTTTATTTTGTTTTAATAATGTGATTGTTAGGAATTAGCGATACTTAAGATGGGGGTGTGATTACACTTGAAAAGTGTAATTATAAACCTAACAATTAGATTATAATTCACGCATTAGTTTAATAAATTTGTAAGTTTTGTTAATTTTAATCGTCTATTTGGTTTGTTTTTAAAATGAAATAAAAAAAAGAAAATTATCGTGATAAGCAGCAATGAAAGTGATATAAGTGGTGAAGACAAACTAGTGGTCCAGATACCCAAACACCCAATATAGAGCAAACCAAAAACAAGGCTAGCAAAGTAGAACAAAAAATAAAAAGGAGGCACAATGTGGTCCAAACACCCCCTAAGGTGGTTCAGACCACTATGGATAGATTGCATGGAAACTTTCAGGTTTAGGGTTTTAAGTTTCTTATAAAAATACATTTTTTCCAATCACAAGGAAGACTCTTTTACATATAGTTTTTCTAGAATTTTAGAAAGAATGTAGTTTAGGGAGTTTTTAGGATACTTTTTGGATGGATCTTTATTCTATTGTTCAAGGATTACATTATAACATTGTTTCGAAGTACGGTACACAATTTTGTTCAATGCATTCTATAATACCCTGAACTTGTTTTTGAAATTTAGTGTTATAACACTCTGAATTTCAAATAAATTGTGTTTTATGTTAAAAAGTATCATTGGTGTTGTTTTGGTATTATTTTACAATTGTTGATTTTTAGGTAGTAGTGTAAATTTTAACTTGAATTAAAGTAGGAGAGGTGTATATAAGTTAGGAGTGTACTAAGTTAAAGTATGGAAGGAAGTCATGGCTAGACTAGTGAAAGACTTAGAAACAAACCATTTCATGTCATAAGACTTGTGCTTACGTAAGCCATGTGGGGAAATTAACAAAATGAAACCATGAAGTAATGGGAAGGGAGGAAGAAAAGTACAAAGTGGGCAAAGATTTGGCCGGCCTTGTAGGTTGGTTTTGTCCAATTGTGACCAAATAGAAATGGCCCAAATTTATGGAGATATAAGTAAATAGAGTGACTTAGAAGAATGGTTAACCGGCCATGTGGGTTGAATTTCTTGCCCAAATTTTGACCACAAGTTTTTTTGTCACATGATAAAACAAATTTGGAGAAAAGGGGACCGAACCTCTAGAGTTTGAGAGGGTTGGCCAAATGAGATTGTGGGTGTATGGGGGTGTTTTGTCTTCTTCCCACCTTTGTCTTCTTCCAAATTAACAAGTTAAAGGAATTAAAGGAAGGAAAGACAAAGCACTAAATGAGGAGGAAACTTAGAAGACCTGGCAGATAATTGGAAGGACTAGTTTGATGTTGACCAAACCAATGGAGGAATAGTTGGAATTGAACCAAGCCAGGTGTAGGTCGAAACCATATGAGAAAAGGTAGACCAAATGGTAGACTTCTTGACTGGCCATATGGGGTGAAAAACGGGCACACGTGTTTTAATTTATTATTAACCATGTATGGATATCAAATAGAAAGAGAGAGAACTGACCTTGACTCATACTTGGACCATTCGGGTGAAAGAAAAAGAAAAATGGAGTTTCAGTCTAGAGGAAGAAAAAAAAAAAATGAGGTTCGGCCAAAAGAAAGAAAAAGAACAAAGGAATAAGAAAGAAAGGGAAAAAGAAAAAGAAAAAAAAGGAGAAGAAGAAAACTAGGAGAGAAAAAGAAAATTTTGTCTTACGATAAATCTTTCATGTCTTGAAATATGCTAGAGCTATTGAAATTAAATTCTTGAAGTAAAACTAAGTAGGAGCAGCATTTTACTTTTTTTCAAGGTTTCCTTAGTGTATTGGTTGGTGAATTGAATTAAAGAAAAAGAAAGTTGAAAGAAGGGTTTAAATTTCCTAAGTTGGGAGACCTAGAACAAAGTTGCGATTTATTTGGAGTTCTTGAAGCTCATAGCCCAAGCTTGAGGTGGGGAGGTTCTTTACTTCCTTTAATATATATTTGAGTGTAAAACAATGTGAAATTGCAAAAATTAGAAAATGGGTAATTGCCATGCTTATGTTAAGTATAAAAGTTGTTGGATGATGTTTTGGGGACCTAGAAACTTAGTTTTCCCCAAAATTTTGCTCCATGAAGAAAGCAGGAAATTCTAAAATTTTGTAACACTTTGGAACCCTAGAGTACACTTAGAAACTTTGTTGAAATGTGCATGATGTGTGGCTAGTTGAGGTATACACTTTTGTTACTTTAAAGCACATGGAAGTGGCCAAAAAGAGGACTAAGAAAGCTGAAAATTCTGTAATGTATGCTCCATGTAGAAAGCTGGAATTTTTGGAGTTTTGTAACACTTTTGGATTCTAGAATACTCCTGGAAACTTCATTGTAAGGTGCATGAAAAGTGGCTAGTGGATGCATACACTTTTGTTCATTTTTAATGCATTTTAAAGTAGCCAAAAATGGTGAATAATAAAGCTGAAAATTTTATTTTTTGAGCTTTTGCCAAATTTGAATTTTACCATGTTTAAATTGATTTATTTAAGTTGAAAATTGTATGGTTGAATTGGTGTTGTGTTAAAAGCTTACATAATATAGTGGTATTGAGCTCATGTGTTGATATATGATGTTTATGTAAACTAATGAACAACGTATGGATGTAATGGAAAAGAAATGAAATGATGTGGTTGATTGTTTGACTGGGGTTGGGGTATGAAAAATAAGAAGGGTCTTGAGATACCATCGGGTTAAAAGTCCCAGAACCAACGCAGGGTTTGGTGTTCATGCCAGTGGGTTAGTAGCCCACAACATGATTAGTGTATCATGGCATATCATCGCCTTGGATTGCGATTCTAAAGAATGATTAGTTATGTATCCATGTTTATTACGGCGTATCGTCACCCTGGGCTAAGATCCTAAAGCATGATTAGTTATGTACCTAATCTCGGATGATTGTGTGAAAGAATTGTGACATAGAAAGACTATTGTGATATGGAAATATTATTAAATGATTTCATGATGGATGAATAGTTTAATAAACCCGAATACTCGTACAACTGGCATAATGACAACATAACAAAGATAATGAAATGTTAATGGTTGTTAAATGTGAAATCTGAATTGTGGTATGACATTACGACCTTGTGGGTTTTGAGTCCTTTAGTTCGTTAATTATCCATATTGGTTGCTATTAGCATACTTTAACTGTTCATTGCTTTGTACATATATATATTATAGTGAAGTAGCATGAGCACATGTGGATTAGTGCTCACATCCCTACAAATGTTATTGCATGACCCACACAGGAGAACTAGCGGAGTCTCTGAAGCATTTTGATGTGTCTGCATGAGCCACCCCAACCTTAGTCTAGTTTGATTTATTTTGTTATGTATATTTGAAGACATGATGTTGTATAAAAGTTAATTTGGATTTTGAGATGTAAAGACTATAAGGCCTAGTGATGTAATAATATAAAGTTGTGGTGGAACAAGTGAGCCTAACAACCCCGTTTAGGCTGTATTTATTTACTTTCTGTATTCACTGCATAACTGTTGGTCATCTTATGATAGTAGATATCTTGTAGGTCTATTATGTAGCCGTTTGTGTTACTCTGATATTATTGATAGGTTCACGTTATGCTTGTTTATCACTCACCCCTCGGGTTCTCGGATCTGGGGCGTGATAAGATGGTATTAAAGCTTAGGTCAAAATACCTAAGGGACAGTGGGGGTCTAGCTTTACATGTTGCATGTTTTTGTGATATATTTGACATTTAGATATTGTTAAGATGGGCCAATTGGTGTCTTGTGGTATAGTTCATGGTGAGAATGGTTAAAAGTAAGAATGATTGCTAAAACATTGAATGCGATATTTGGAGTTAGAAAACATCCCCAGTTGATGGTAAATAAGACCGATGTGGGAGTAAATGGTACAATCCTTGGTGGCTCTTTGAGATTAAGCATAATGCTTGGAAGACATTTTAATAGTCGTTCTAATCTTAAGAAAGAGGGTGAGAAGTGATTATGGATATAATAGAAAACTTATACGTTTGAAGAGTAAAGGACCTGAGGGTCTAAGGTTGTGACTTAGGCGTTTATTGAGATATAGAACTTAATGTTGATAGGTGTGTGATTACGGAATGATTTCAAAGTAGAAATGACAACGGTAAAGAATTGAAATTTAATAAGCTACTAATTTGATGAATAGTGATTGATCATTACAATGGAATAAAGATGATTAGATTTCTGATAATATTGTAGTTCTGATTTGTCATGAGGAGATTTTTTATGGTAATGATATTAAGTATTTTGAGAAACCTTTGCGTTCAAGTGGTTTATTTGAAATTGAATAAGTTGTAATTTGGATTTTGTGGGTAGTGCATGAATTTTGGATGTCACACCTAAGAATGAAGGGGATTAATCTCCTTAAGGTTGGGTAGACTTTCCTAAAGTTTATGCTAGAGAACTCTCTTGTTTTTTTATTAGACCATACCCTATGGCACCGACTAAACTTTGGAAGTTCAGAATTTATTCAAGTAATTGGAATGTTAAAATTTTGTCTCATATAGCATTGGATGTTGGGACATGTAATTCATGTTAAAAATGAAGGGTAAAAGGATGGAAGGTTTAAGTAAAGTTAAAGTTGTCAGATCAAGTAGTAATTAAAAAGGGTATGTCGCTCATTGAATTTTTATGATTGGATTAAAGTTTTGGGAATGAATAATGAATAGTATGAATTCAGCTTGACTAAGATAAAGTTTGGAGTTAGGAAATTTGTGGTTACATAATTATGAGGATCCTCCGAATGGTTTAGTGTATTAGTCAGGTATATCTAAGAGTGTGTTTTGACATTTAAGCTTTATGGATTTGGTGGGTTACTGGCACTCCCGATTGAGGATAGCTATTGATTAACGGACTAGTTAACTTTAATAATTAGGAAAAGGAATAGGAAATTGTGGGTAATGATAATAAGAACACTACGTGGGGGTTAAAACATAGGTTGATTGGACATTTTATGATGTTTACTTTACCTAAGAAAAATTATTCTCAAAATTGTGAAAATATATGAGAAAATTTAGATAGTACGTTAACATATCATGATCAGATGACCATGAAATATGATGTAGTTAAAATCATGTGCAGGGGATTTCATTGTGTTTAACTTAGCAACAACTATGGTGGATTAGTATTGAAACATGAATGGGGTTAATAGAAGAAGGCTTTAGTTTATGTAAGGTAAAGTGACTATGAAGTGAGGTACTTGGGTGGAACTCTGAAAGATGTTGATTCAAAATCTTTTAATATTATTTGAGTGAGTTCAAGTAATGGTTGATACCACAAGTTAAGAGTTGAAGAGTTTACCTATTGTTAAAGTTACATTTATTGGAGTTTGTGAGAAAATGTTTGGGAATTTGAGGTTTTGGGGATGTAAATGTTTGAGGTGCCTTATTTTATGGGTTGGTGACTAGTTATTAACTTAGAGTGTCAATGGAATATTAAGGGTATGCCCTGATTGATAATATGAATAGAAGGTTATGGGATGCCAATAGTAGAACAAATTTTATTGAGAATGTAATACCAAAAGATAGTCACAAAGAGTAATTGGAGTTCAAGAGCAGGTAATTATACAGTACCTAGACAAGCCCTGAGAAAAAGAAGTTGGGAGTTACAGTCTTATGAGATTATGGTGTATCTTGGCAGTACTGATAGAACATGAACTTTAGTGATTGAATTAGTTGTACTTGGTTGGATTACTTGTTCTATAACCGAAATTGAAGTTTCATATGGTTAATAGAAATTTTATGCAATACTCATGAGAAGGTAAGGGATAATTGAAAAAGTTTGGAATGAAAGAACTTGATAAGTATTTGAAGGTCTAACCTAAGAATTTGGATGATGTTTAAAGGTATGAGTTATACAAGACTTCAAGATAATTACTAAAGTTAATAGAATAAATCTTTTGATGTGATCAACTAAAGTACGCTAATGCTATGAATTAACTTGAGTACCACTCGAATTGAGAATTTTATTTTGGATATACATGAACAAGGAAAGTCATGGTAATTACGAGGGAAATTAGGACTGGTTAAACAGGAAGTTTTGATTAAATTTAATTTAAGAGCTTATTCTATGATGCCTTATAGATTGTGGTTCCATGCGGAGACTTGTAAAACTTGACCTTAATCACCTAATTAGTATGTCTGGTTTCAAATAAAAGAATCATGTGAGTGTTATACATTAGTTGGAATCCTGTTCCCTGGAGAATTAAGTGATGGGGTTGGAATAAAGTTGACGTGGTGTGTGTGTATATGTGGTTGTAACTGAAACGAGAGGAATGGTATTAACGGTAGTTAAGGAATGTTCTATGTTTGAATATGTATGGATCTACTGAACTTGATAATATTAATGATGTATATTCTGCGAAACTAAAGTATTGGTTTGTCAACTAGTTTATGAGGTACATGTGTACATACGAGAGTATCGAGCCAAGGAAAGACAATGACGCCTAGTAGAAAGGTTAAATCGAGCTCAGTTTGAGAAAAGTGAGAAAGTAGTGGATGAGTTTGGTTACAGGTAGAAGAAGGGAAGAGGACGAATATATGGAATGAAAAAGGGGATGCGATATAATTTGGTCAATAGTTATACTTAGCTGATGTCTATTATATTTATGTATGATATATTTGATGTTGTGTCTACATGTTGTTAGCATAGGTAGATGATGACTTGTCAAGGTTAGTTTCAACTGCCAGTATGGTATAACATTGAGCTAACTTATTTGGTGTTTAATATAGTTTTGACCAGATAGACCCATGATCTCGATTGAAGGGGGTAGACATTAAGAGCAAGAGCTTCATACTGACACTCATGTGGAGCAACTAGCATGGAATGACAAGGTAACATATTTGAGGGGATGAGAAATCTAATATAAGATAAATTATGTCAAGAGAAATTGGTAAAGTAGAGTACGTTAAAGTTATTATCAGTGAGTAAAGTATAGGTATTGATTAAGTGGTTGATGAAGGTAAATGATGACCATTAAGATATGAAATGAGAAGAATTTAAGTGATATAAGAAAGTGGAAGGGAAATCTTGAAAATAGGGATAATGTGTTAATGATACATTACAATGAAAGTGAAGATATTCTTGATATCCTATCTATATGATTAAGAGATGAGAGTGTCTGTGTAGTGAATGAGACAATAATGGGTTAGATACTACTATAGAAAGAATGATTGTTAGAAGAGAAGGGTGGTTGTAAACAAGAGAGTGAAAATTGATGAAAAAAGGAATTCTAAAGTACACTACTGGAAGTAGTAGCTAAAAAGGCAATAGCGACCGCTATTTAGCGATCGCAATTGCTCCGTCGCTAAAAAATATTAGCGACCGCCTATAAATCTTTTTTGTTACTTTTAGCGACCGCCCAAAGGTAGCCACAAATAATCCCCCGCCTTTTTTGATCCCATACCCGCCAAATGGCGATAAGTTATTAGCGACTGTCTCGGGTATATTAGCGACCAACGGTTGCTAATAGTTTTAATAATTTTTTTTTTAAATTTATTTTATTTCTTTATTGTTGATTTTTAAATTTTTAAAATTCATTATTTATTTACTTGTAATTGATTTCTAATTGTAGTTACAATTATTTTTTATTAATATTTAATTACTTTTTTATTAACATTTTTAGATTTATTTATTATTTATATTATATTTTAAAATATTAATAATAATTTTTTTATATGTTTTAAATTACACAAATAATAACAAAATATGAAATAAAAGAAATGAAATGAAATTCTTCATTTATATTTACATAAAATGTACAAAATAAATATAAAACTATACAAAAATAGAAATGAAGACAAAATAATTAAATGAAAAGTACAAAACGTCATAATTAGATCAGATCACCCAAATCCACTCCAGGAAGGCCAGCCGCCATCATCTGGATCCTAAAATAAAACAATAAACAAATCAGAAACAAATAAATACATTTATTAAATTTTAATTGACTATAAATAAATATAAAATATAAATTTGTAACTTGCGGAGGAGGAGGATGGCTCTGA
>JAVXUM010045648.1:0-15590 GCA_035590655.1 Pouteria glomerata | reverse complement strand
CTTTTAATGCCAATGTTATAAAATTATAAGGTAAACCTCCATCCTGATTGATTAGTCCACGAGCATGTCTTTTGGAAGCATTAAAAGATCACTCAGATCACTGAAAAGATGAAAGTGTTTCGATTCAGAGTCCCCACTCTATTTGTCACCATCTTTATTGCTATCATCGGCATCGATGCCAAGGAGGTCATTAAGTCATCTAGACCAATTGCCCACCTATAGAGAGATTAGTACCTATTTAGTAAATCATATATGCAAAGACAAATAAGGAAATGGATACAACATTTTTTGCTGGAGTTGAAGCCTACCCATAAAGTAGCAATTTCCATTGCTAGTTAATCTCCTTAATGGCTTTTCAAAAATGGCAAATAATCAAGTCTAGATTTTTCTACTCTCCCCAACTAGCAGGCAAAGGACTAGATTATTGAGGGATAAGATAGTAAACATCTATTATGCATGCTCTAACAAATAACACAAGCAAAGTGAAATTGAAGTGAATATTGTTTGTTTCTTTCGATTAGAAGCGAAGGGAATATAATACATACAGAATTTTTGAGTTGTGCACTAGATCCAAAGCTCAAATCCCCAGCTGGAATCGGCAAAACCATAGAATCGACTATAGGATATGATACAAGATCAGTTAGGATTTGGTGGGCTGACTCATGCAAAATAGCAACGAGTATGGCTACATCTAGTCTCTCCATACACTGTTCGATGACTTAATCATAGATGTACGATCTAATTAAACACTAAAGTAACAAATGCTGAAATAGGTCAGATGCTGCAGAAGGGGAAAAAATAAAATACTGAAACTGTAGATGAAGGGTGAACATGCTTATAATTACATACCATTCTTGCCAACACTGGCAAGCAACCACATTTTTTCCCTCCTGCACGAACTGGACATAGTAGCTTAAAAGCATCTTGGAAAGAATTTTTCTTGACCGCTTCGAGGTGGTCGAGGAAGCTTATTTTTTCAACCGCCAAGAGAAATGAAGGCTACAAAAATGCTCGACCGCGTTGAGGTGGTTGAGGAAATTTATTTTTTCGACCTCCAAAAGAACATTTTCAACTGCTTTCAGGCGGTCAAAAAAAGCCACCCCCTCCTTTATTTTCTCGATTTCCCTCACGCATACTTTATCTTGCTTTCTCAATTTTGCAATCTCTTTCTTTCTGTCTCTCGCTTTCTCTCTCTCTGGCTCAAACCGACTGCTACTGTCCATGGGTTTGTCAGAGCCGCTGCCTTCGTTGCCGGCGTTGAATGCCTTTTGAGAAAAGTGATGAGGCTCATCATGGAAGCCCTACTCGAGCCAGATCAGATCCTTTTGATTTTGATTTTGCTTTTGATCGAGCCTTTGAACTAATAGCAGAAAGCACTGCCCCCAATCCAAACCTTTATCCTAGGGATGTATTAACATTCGGAGGAATGGAAGGCTTAGAGTATAACTGTATAGGCATCTACTCTATAATCAATAAGTCTAGGCTTAAAAAAATAGTAAAATTTTTCCAACCCCCCAAACAACTTGCTTATAGATGGCCTGCTCACGAAGATTGGGCTTGCTCTTCCATTATACCTGGGGTCGTCACGATTTATGAAGGTGTCTTGTCGAGTGTTTTTAGATTCCCTTTAGCATGACCGATTGGAGAGATCTTGTCTAAGCTAGATTTGAATTCTACTCAGCTCACACTGAACAGCTAAACAATCCTGGTCAGGTGTGCCATGATTTGGAAGGCCGCCACGTAAGAACACAATACGACAGATGAATTCTTTCATTGCTATCAAGTCATTGAGACCGACCGAGGGTGATATTATTTTGCAGCCTGATCAAAAGACTTCAGCCTGTGGTTGACTACCCATTATCCATCAAGCATTAGAAGAACCATTCTTTTTTCTTATATGGCAATGGTTGGGAGTTTTTCATAGGAGACCAAGGATGATAAGAAATTTCGTTGCCCCTTAACTTGGGGCTGGCTGACCGAGGAGGGTATGCTGACCTACCGAGTTAAGGACCAACTCTTCTCCTTAACTTCTTCCCATCCTATCCTTAGCTAATTCAGGCCTAATCTATTTTTATTATCTTTTCTAACTAAAGCCCAACTTGAGGTGTTTGAGGAGTAAAAGGATCATATAAAGCTCGCTTGAGAGTTCCCCAACCACTACTATAGCCTTTTGCTGACCTCTGAGGGCCCTGAGCCGTCATTAGAAGCGCTTGAATTTGAACATGAGAGGAGTGAGTCTTTATTACTTTATTATTTTTGCTTTCTTTTATGCTGCTAACTTTCTCATTTCATATTGTTACAAACGCCGACATAGCTGCCACCGATTTCTTTAAGCCTGAGAAAATGAAGTTTAACAAAGGAAAATACAAGGGATCTAGGAGGAATACGTCTTTCAGGTCATAATTCAGGCTCTATAAGAGGCAAAAGCTAGGTCCAGCTCACCTCAAGGGAGGGTCCCTGAAGTTAACCCTCAAGATAAGGAGCCAATCTCAACCCTTCTGTTGCGAAAGCAGGTGTCTTACCCACACAATAAGGCACCCAAAATAATGCCACAAATAGCAAACAAAATACCAAACAGGAAATAATGGCAGAAAATAAAGAAACTAATGTAAAGAAAGAAGACACAAAATTTAACAAGGTTCGATAAATATTACCTACATCTTCAGACGCTGAAACCAATCCACTATTACCAAGCTTACAAAAATTTACAAATGCTTAGATAAATAAAACCAAACCAAAATGCCTTAATGTATAGGATTATTAAGTTGTGACTCCTAATATCCTCTTTCGATGTGGGACAAACATTAATTTATAAGATCATTACATTTTGTCTCAAATTACCCACTTTCAATGTGGGACTTGGAACTAAACCTAACAATCTCCTTCTTGGTAACAAGGTCCACATCGTTAGCGCCTCCAATAAAGTCTTCAAACTTGCAAAATATTGACCAAATTTAAACAATGCTTGAACTTGATTGAAGTCACCATTTTGGTTATCATATCAACAGGATTATCAGCAGTCCCAATCTTATGAAACAATATCTTCTGATTTTCAATTATTTCCCGCATAAAATGATACTTGATGTCGATATGTTTTGTCCGTGCATGGTAGACTCGGTTCTTTGCCAAATGGATTGTACTTTGGCTGTCACAATACACAGTAATCTATTTCTGAACAACCCTCATATCTTCAAGCAACTCTTGTAGCCAAATTATCTCTTTTACTGCTTCTGTAACTACCATATACTTTATTTCTTTTGTAGATAGAGCAATTGTAGACTGAAAAATAGACATCAAACTTACTAGTGCTCTAGCAAGAGTGAACACATGACCAGTAGTTAATCGACGTTTATCCAAATCTCCTGCATAATCAGAATTAACATATCCAACCACACACTGACTAAAACTATTGTCATGCTCGAATGCCAAACCAATGTCTACAGTGTTTAGAAGATACCGTAGAATCTATTTCACAACCTGCCAATGTCCTTTTCTAGGACTATGCATATACCTACTCACAATTCCAATTGCTTGTGAAATGTCAAGTCTTGTGCACACCATAGCATACATCTAGCTACCAACTGCGTTTGAATAAGGAACCCTTGACATAACCATACGTTCCTCATCAATGCTCGGAGATAAAATTGAATTCAACTTGAAATGAGGAGCAAGTGGTGTACTCATAGGTTTTGACTGTTCTATCATGCCAAAACATTATAATATTTTATTCAAATATTATTTTTGGGATAAACTAACCTTACCTCTCTTTCAATATCTGCTTATCTCCATATTGAGAGTCTTCTTGGCTTTTCCTAAATCCTTCATTTCAAACTCTTGATTCGACTGAGCTTTTAAATTTTTGATCTCCTCTTGGCTCTTAGAAGCTATCAAAATATCATCTACGTATAAGAGTAAATAAATGAAAGACCCATCATGTAGCTTACGAAAATAAACACAATGATCAAATTTGCTTCGGGTGTAGTTCAACCCTGTCATGAACTGATCAAATCATTTGTACCATTGCCTCGGAGATTGCTTCAACTCGTACAACAATTTCTTTAACTTGCAAACCCAATTTTCTTTTCCAGTAACCTTAAATCCATCTGGCTGAGACATATAGATTTCTTCTTCCAAATCACCATGTAAAAATACAGTTTTAATATCAAGTTAAACTAGTTCCAAATCATACTGTGCTACCAAGGCCAACAAAATCCAAATGGATGAATGCTTAACAACTGGAGAAAATAACTCATTATAATGAACTCCTTCCTTCTGAGCACTAGTCTTGCCTTGTAGTAGATATCATTTTTGTCAGGACATCTTTCTTTATTTCCAAATACCTATTCGGACCTAATTGCCTTCTTGCTTTTTGGTAGTTGAGCTAGCTACAAAGTTTGATTCTTTTGAATGGACTGCATCTCTTCATTCATTGCTCTCTTTACTTTTTTATTTTCTGAACTTCTAATTGCTTTTCTATAGGTGGAAGAAACATCATTGACAATTGGAAGTGCATAGGCCACTATTGTATCAAGGAAACAAGCAGGTTTTTTACTTTCTCGATGTGGCCTGTCAAGTGCAATTGATCTCGGTTGCTGTGGGGGTTCTTGGGTCAAAACATCTTCCTTTTCTTCTTCGACATCGTCCTCTACCATTGGGCTAGTTACATCAACTGGCTCAATTGTAGTTTTCTCAAACTCTACCTTTTGTGGAGCACTCTCCACCTACTGTTAAACACTATTAATCTTTTCCTTCTCAGAATTGCTAAGTGTTACTTTTTTCAACATGGCAGACTCATGAAAGGTAACATCCTTACTAAAAATAATTCTCTTTGAATTAGGACACCACAGACGATATCCTTTCACACCTAAATTAATTCCCATGAACACTATTTTCTTAGCTCTCGGATCTAACTTAGACTCCTTAACATGATAATAAACAATAGATCTAAATACATGTAAGAAATCATAATCATTAGCAGGTTTTCCAAACCATACCTCAAAAGGCGTCTTATATCTAATCGCAGCTGACGGTAATCGATTAATGAGATGGGATGCATAAGTTATTGCCTCAACCCAAAGTCCTTTACTTAACTTCACATTAACCAACATACACTGAACCTTCTCCAGCAAAGTTTGATTCATATGTTCTGCTACTCCATTTTACTGTGGTGTTTTATTGATTGTGAAGTGTCGCACAATACCCTCATCTTGACAAATTTTAAGAAACAGATCAAACTTAAACTCACTACCGTTATCTGGTCTAAGTTTTTTTGTCTTTCTGTCTGTTTGAGTCTCAATCATCTTCTTTCTCTTAAGGAAAACTTCCAGCACTTCATCTTTAGTTTTTATTATATATACTCAAACTCTTCTAGAATAATCATCAACAAATACAACAAAGTAATGCATACCTCCCAATGATGCTGTTCTAGAAGACCCTCAAACCTTAGAGTGAACATTGTCTAAAATACCTTTAGTATTATGGACAGCGGTGCCAAACTTCACTTTTATATGCTTTCTCATGACACAGTGCTCATAGAAATCTAATTTACAGGTTTTGCCACCCTTTAATAAGCCTTGCTTTACCAAATTCTGTAAAACTCCTACACCTGCATGACCAAGTCGCATGTGCCACAACATGGTTGTTTCTAGATCTGCATCTGCATCTTCCTTAGAGACTATAGTTGCTGACTCAGTAACTGTACTACCTTGAAGATAGTATAAATTATTCTTTCTTGTACCTTTCATCACTACTAGTACACTTGATGTAACTCTAAAAACTCCATCTCAGATAGACATAGTGAAACCTTTTGCTTCTAAGGCTCCCAAAGAGATGAGGTTATTCTTTAAACCTGGTACACATCGAATATCTGTCAAAAGTCTAGTTGATCCATCATAATTCTTCAAACGGATTGAACCTATCCCGGTTGTCTTGTGAGAGTTGTCGTTGCCCATTAAAACAACTCCACCATCAAATTCTTCAAAATTGAGAAACCACTTCCTATGAGAACACATATGATAGGTGCATCCAGAATCCAAAATTCACTCATCAGAATAATGTAGGTAGACCAATCAATGCAAAATCAAAGTCATCATCTTTACACTTGACTGCACATGCATCAGAATCTACTCTGCCTTTATCTTTCTTCTTCAACTTTGGACAATCTTTCTTCCAATGCATTTTCTCATGACAAAAGGCACATTCATCTTTACTGGGTTTGCCTCTCGACTGAGATCTGCCCTTTTGATTAGACTTACGACTCTAAGATCGGCCTCTAACAGCATATACCTCCCATGTATTGTACCGATGCTCATTTTAATATTTCTTCCTGATTTTAGTATTGTACAAAGAATTGTGCACTTCATCAAATGTTACCTTATCCTTATCACATAGAAGTGTAGTGATAAGGTGATTATACATTTCAGGAAGGGAAGCTAGAAGCAACAAAGTCTGATCTCCATCTTCAATAGTCTCATCCAAATTTAACAAATCTACTATTAATTTATTAAAATTAATAATATGATCATTGATAGAGGTACTTGGTTGATACTGAAAGTGAAACAATTTCTTATTTATATAGAGTCTATTCTCATAATTTTTCTTCCTAAACTTATTCCCCAACTCATTCTACATCTTGCTTGCAGACGTCTTTTTTATGAAACGATACTTCTGTTCTTTATTGAGACAAGATCGAATGGTTCCACATGCTTGGCAATTGATCCTTTCCCCTTCTTTATCATTCATTTTCTCTGGCTTCTTTTCTTCCAGAGCCATATCTAACGCTTGCTGATAAAGAAGATCCAGCATTTCACATTGCCACATACCAAAATTGTTGTGCCCAACGAACTTCTCAACTTCATATTTTGCATTAATCATAGTAACCTTAGCTGATGTAGACGAAGAAGTTTTTGCCATTTTTTCAACAATTTTCACACACCAAAATTGAACTCAAGATTTTGTGGTAGTACACTAAGAAAGCTCCTAAGAAAGATTGGAGAGGTCACAACAGTTCCACTTCAAACCCAACCCCCTTAGACAGAACTTTCCTAGACATGCATATGTACACAAAATACTAATTTAACAACCTTGGCTTTGATGCCAATTGTTGCTAAAGCGGGTGTTTTACCCACACAACAATGTATCCAAAATAATGTCACACAATAGCAAACAAAATACTAAATAGGAAATAATGGTAGAAAATAATGAAACCAATGCAAAGAAAAAAAAACACACAAAATTTAATGAAGTTAGGTAAATATTACTTACGTTCTCGGTCATTGAAACAAATCCACTATCACCATGCTTTCAAAAACTTTCAAACGCTTGGATAATTAAAACCAAGCCAAAAGGTCTTAATTTGTAAGGCTATTAGGTTGTGACTCTTTGTATCATCTTTTGATGTGGGACAAACATTAATTTATAAGATCATTACATTTTGTCTCAAATTGTCTACTTTTGATGTAGGATTGGAACCAAACCTAACACCTTCTCCCCAAGGGCCCTAACTTTAAGGCTCTTGCTCCTACTATTGGAGAATTTGATCATCTCTTTTATCTTTTCCAACAATCCGCCCAGCGCCGTGGTGATGCTTTCTTAATTTTCTCAACTTAGCTGGCCACATAACATAGTGGACGATGCCAAGTTTGTTATTAAAGGAATGGAAGGCATCATCACACTGGATGACTTGGCACAAGTTAAGGATATGCCTTTGACTAAGCTCACCAAGAGCGTGGTATATGACCTAGCAAAGGTATTGCTCTTAGTCATTTTTTTCTTTTTTTTTTTTTTTAAATACTAAACGACTGTTTCCTTATTGTTTGTCTTTAACTTGTAATTTTAAGTCATGCTTTGGACTTCTGAGCTGGGTACTCGATACTCGATACTTCTAAGCTTGGTCTCTTCATTGGAGGCCAAGCTGGAGGAGGCTCATGCTAAGGCTTTGGCGATCAGGGTAGATTTGATAAGAGTGATTATACTGTAAAAATGGTAATTACAAACTCTTTAATTTAAATATATTATTGCATTATTTAAATAAATTAATGATTTTATTTATTTATTTTATTTTTATTTAATGATTTTTCTTATTTATTTTATTTTTATTTATTTTTGCAGTGAAGGACACGGAGGTCCATAATTTTTTTCAATTATGGAAACCAAGTGCATGGGACTTGGTTTACCACGTGAAGCACAGGATTGTTTCGTGTTTCCAAACCTTTAAAAAGGTTGTTTCAGCAAGTGGATGAGAGGGCCGCAGAGAGTTTCTTGGATTTTCTTTAGCGTGGGGACGTTTTTTTGGTTTTTCTTTATTAGCCGCAGGTTTTAGATTTTCTTTGCCGCCGCGGAGATTTTTCTTTGTTTTTCTTTAGCCGCCGAAGATCTTTGTTATGCCGTGGAGCCGAGATCCTATTGTTTAGTTTAGCCGAGATCCTTTAGTTTTCTTTAGCCGAGATTTTACTGTTTAGTTTTTTGTTTTTTTTCCTGGAATTCTTGAGTTCACCGCTTTTTATCTTCTGGCGTGTTTTGCTTTTGAGCCGCCGAAAAAGAGTTTCAATTTCTTTTTGGTTCCGGCCGTGGAAGTAATTTTGGAGATTGATTGAAGATGTTTTGGAAAGGTTTTGGCGCAATTATTTTTTCGATCACTGCAGGTTTATTTTATCGAATCTTGGCTACGAAGTATGTTAATTTTTTTTTCATTAATTTAGTATAGAATATTTTATTTTAATTGATCTGTTGAACTTCTTTGATTATTTATTTAATTTCTTTTCTGAATGATTTAATGATTGTGGCATGCATAGTAAAGTTATAAAATATTTTTCTTCCAAATTCATTCTTGTTTTTGTTTCCAGTTCTTGAATATTAGTTTTCTTGATTTTCGTGAATATTAGATTAGGGTTTATTGTGTTGATTTAATCTTAATATTTAATTTCAGCGAATTAATGATGATTAATTTTAATATGAGTGGCTAAATTTTTTAGTTCTTGGTTTGGGATTTCAAAGTAGGGTGTGTGTGTTTATGCGTTGAAACCCTAATTTATGGAAATTAAGTTTTAATTACTTAAAGAATTTTAGAAAATAAAAAGGTTTGTTCATATTCCTATAATCACTGAAAAATCTTTTTAACGCTTTAAAAATTTTATGAAATCTTGAAGTAATCAAAAAATTAATTTCCAAAACCAAAATTTTTATAAAGAATATTATCCGATTTCATAATCCATTCGACGTGAATATGAAATTGCGTATGGTTTTTAAAGAGCTTTAATTGATATATTTTCCTAATTAAATTTTCCCTTATTTTAATAAGAAACGTGAGATTTAATTTGTGATTTTAAATTGGGGTTTTAATTATTAAATATTACACTACCCGAAAATTGATTTCCTAAACCAAGACTTTTACATACATTTGAATTTAATTATTATTTCTTTCTTACTTTTAATTAAGTGCAAATTTATTTAATTCTTTTCTTGTTTAGGATAGTTAAATAACATTCAAAAACACCAAAAATTAGAGATTTATTTTCTGCAACATTGAGACTAGATAGGCTTTGATAACTTAGAAATTAAAACTTAGAATTCCCTGTGGATACGATCCTAGAAACTACTAGGTAAAACTACACCGCACACCCTTACACTTGGAGGTTAAGTTTAGACGCACTATTTAATAGCGGTCATGGAACTAGGGCAAACTTTCTCATCTCGTTGTAATTAGGTTTAAAATTATTAAGATATCTTTACTAATTTCATTTTGTATGATTAGAAATTAAAACATTTGTATTGAAATGTTAATTTTAACGATTTTGTTAATTTATTTATTGGTTTTTTTTAGGCTTTTGGTCAACAGATAATTTATATATATAAAATTTATTATCTATTTTTTAAAAATAAAATTTATATAATAAAACATGACGTTTTTTAAATTGTCCCTTTCACAAATCAAGATCGAACGGTTAATAATTATTATTTTTTAATCCAATAATTGAAATCATTTTTATATTTTTAACTTTTTGTTTAATTTTTACTTTAATTAACCTCACTACTATTTATCTCACAAAATAATTAACTTAAATTCTGTCTAATTATGGTGTCTAGAAAATTGAACCTTCCAAACTAAAGCATCATAATTTGTATTTTATTTTATAGTATTTATCAAAAATTAATTGAAGAGAGGGAGAGAAACCAAAACACATGTAATACCTGATATAGAATATTGTTTTGGAAAAAATCAAAATCCATGAATTATCATAATTTTTTTGACTTGAACATTTTGTTTAAATTTTCAATTATATAAGAAACTTAATACTAATTTTGTTCACAGTGTCATAGATACAGATTACTACTAATAATAAAATATTATTAATCAAAAGCCCCCAATGCTAAAGGTCCTCCTTATTAGGCACGACAGTGAAAAAAGAGAATTACTTGGTATGAACTTCAAGGGGAAGGAGTGCCCTACTTGGCGTGTTGCTATGTGCTTCTCATTAGATAGGATAGTGAAACAGGAGAGTTACTTGATGAACTTCAACTGGAAGGAGTACCCTACGTGGCTTGTCCTTATATAGATTACTGGAAGGAGTGCCCTACCTGGCCCATCGCTATATAGATTAATGGATTTTTGATGATTGCATATATATAAACTTGTATACATATTGTAATCATTGTTGTGTCAACAAATAGAGAAAACTCTTCTTATTTTATCTTCTTACCATGTAGATTAATGGATTTTGGATGGCTGGATTTGTATGCATATTGTAATAATTGTTATGTGGCGGTAGACTTAGAAACTTTGGAACCTAAGATGGAAAGAAAATTTCTTCTACCTAAAAAGTTTTGGATGTACATTGAAATTACTACAAAACTGTGAAATGGTATTGCTGTGAAACATTTAATTTTGAAAAAATAATAGAGCTGCTGTGAAGTTTTTAAATTTTTATTTTTCAAAAAAAAAAAACTATTGTGAAGCTAGAATATTTGATGAGGCCTATTTGAATTGTGGATGCATATTAAAATTGATGTAAAGTTGAGAAGCTGGATTGTTATGAAGTAGTTAATTTTGAAAAAATGATAGAGTTGTTGTAAAACTTTTAATTCTACTTTTTGAAAAAAAAAAAAATTATGAAGTCGAATTGTACAGAAAAGATCAAGAGTTTTCAAGATTCTAATAATAAATATCATTAGATGGGGAAAAGATTTTATCTATTGAAATCTTCAAGGTAAGCGATAATAGGAGACCACTAAAACATTGGTTAGAGGAGATTTTATAGGGATATGACACTTTTAAATTGGATATATCACTATATATCATTATACATAAATATATTTATTAGAATTTTGGAGTCTAAGGCATTTGCCTTAATGACCAACTAGTAGGCTAACTCTGGTCATCCAAATCAAAACTCTTTCTTATTTTATGTTCTTATTTCCATGAACTTTATAAAGCTTCCAAACACAGAAACTTCATCTATATGTTGGATGCAATTGAGCCTAAAGTTAATTTTTCTAATAGTCCTAAAGCTTATTGTTTAGATTTGGATGAATAAGTCAAAACTAAAGTCTTCAATTGGTTCCTTTCAAAGCCCCTGGCCCATATGGCTTCTCTTGGTTGTCTTACCAACACCATTGGTATATAATAAGTGTAGACCTCATCCATGTAATCATTTTTTTTTTTTAAACTGGATATATTTTGAAAGAATTAAAACTTGCAAATCTTGTTCTCATTCATAAAATCTAATCGCCAGAGCTTGGCACACACTTTAGGCCTATAAGTCTTTGTAACTGCTGTTATAAAATCATCCCCAAAATCTTGGCAAATAGGTTGCAACCCTTTATGGATCTTTTATTTCAAAATCAGTCCACCTGTGTAGGCAGATTTAAGACAGCATTTGTAATGCTTAGTATTTAATTTTATCCATTTATTTATTATTTTAGGCTGATAAAATATTTAAATATAGTTTAAGTTGATTTATTTTATTTTTTTAGGCTGAGTTCAGCTTGAGGTAATATTGGGTTGGATAAACTGGGCCAAGGGCCTAACCTTTTTTTTACTTTTCTTTTTCTTTTTCTTTTTTCTCTTTTATTTCTTTTTCTGGTTGTGGGTTTCAACTCACAGAGAAGTGAGAAAGAAATAAGAGGAAAGGAAAAGAGGAGAGAGATAAAAGAGAAAGATAAAGCAAGCTGTAGAAAGGAAGATCGATAGATCGATGAAGAACTCGACACCGTGAACATCATGGTGCAATTTGTTTCTCGTGATTTGGCACCAGGTAGAAGAAATTGGGCTCAGAAGTTTGGGAGTTCAAACTGATTTCCTTCGTTTTTCTTTATTTTTCTTTAGGTCCTAGATAGGTAGGACTTGGATTTGTATTTTACTCATTATTAGGAAGATTTTGATATATGCTTTGTTTATTATTGCTGAGTTTAGAGGATTTAAGCATATATACAGTTTTAGGTATATATGCTATATATGTTTGGTGGTGGTATTTTCTTGAATTAAAACTTGAAATAAAATTTATAGAAATCATTGTGGTGATAATGTGATACGTGTTCATATTTTTATTGATAAATTTTAGACTTGAGTTAATCAAATTTGGCGGGATTAACCAACGAAAATGATGAACAATGTACGGAACACAAAATGATCAGGGCTTTAGGGTGCGAGCTCCCTGTGGGTAGCCTGCGAATCCCTACTATCCAAATGTGAAAGTGGGTAGGTCGAGGGGGCGAGTTCCCCGCAGGCGGGTTGCGACCTTCACTGGATTTTTCCATTTGAGTCCTTATTACCTCATTTTTCTTAGGTTATCATATACATATGTGTGGAACATGTTAAAATGAAAATTATGTGAATTATATGAAGTTTTATTGATACTTGAATATCGTATGTTATCATTGAAATGTTAATGTTACTTATATATGATTGAGCATATCAAGTGCATAGGACTGCGGTGGTATTATCCGGAGGTATGTATTATGATCATTGATTGGCTGAAAGTGCCATATGAATATTATTGATGTGCTGAGGCACGGGTTATATATATAAACGAGATCCATGATTTAAAAAAAAATGATAAATTGAGATTTTGAAAATACCAGATGATCCCCAGTCGATATATATAACTAAATCTTAGCCATATAGAGTTGGGATATTAATATTAAGATTATATGATTATGAGATTTCTCCAGACTGCAATCAAACCCTACTTGAGCTAAGCAGATGCCTGACTAGAAGTGTAACTCAGTTTTCTAGCAGAAGGACTTGGTATCTCCTGGGTCTTACACCTATGAAGGTATAACTCAATTCCTCACACGTGACATATTAAGATATACGTTTGCTATGAGCGTCAAACGGTGTGATTGGTGACCCTGCGTACTTTGTTAAGTGTCACTCGCCCCAGAATAAAGTTGGAGGTAGATGGAGGATATAGGATGCACTATCTATTGCATTATGTTATATTACATGACAAATGCATTGATATATATATACTATTTTTATGAAGATAGTTGTGATTATCATGATATGTGATTTATTATACATTGGTGCACACTAGTATATCCCACCTACTGGGCAAGTTTGCTCATCCCATTCATATTTCAGGTGATCTAGCGAGGTTAGGAAATGATTATTGAGAGTTAAGTTGACTACTAAATTGATTTTGAGCACGTTTTTAATTATATTAGATTATTGTATTTTATTTATGTGACCCGGATTGTGGGACCCATATATATGATACTTGGGATTGTATTATGATGATATTTGTTCAGAAATGTAAGCCTTGGATGGCATTATCGAGGTGTGACCTTATTTATGTTCACGATATTATCTTATTTTATTTAGTGTCAGAATGAAGGACGATATAGATGCTATGATTGTTATTATCAAATTATGACTTGACCTTGGCATATGTTTTATTTAATTTTATTGGTTCTTATATTCTCATACCGTCTGTCCCTGACATTTATATTGGGGGCATGACAAATTGGTATTAGAGCTCTATGTTGTGATAATTTTTTGGATCATGGGTGGTAAGACCTAGTTATGTCCATCGAAATAAATTGTTATTTGCATTATATTTATAATTTTGAAACTAATAGTGGTTATATTTTTGTAAAATGGTTGGACATAGACAAGGCAAAAACCAAAGAGGTCAAACTAGTAGCCAAGATCCCAATGCCTCGGGTGAAGGGCAAAGAGGTTTTCATAAGGTACTATTAGCGAATGGTAGGTTCCTATAACCAAGTTATGAACAAATGATGTAATTTATGGGGGCTTAGTAGGCCCAAATACAAGGATTAGGTAGACTAGTTGCAACACTTGCTCCAATTCAAGTAGCAGTGTCAGCACCGAGAGATGCACTAATTATGATGATAATTAGTCAATTCAAGAAAAACGATCTGCCTAGGTTACTAGGGAAGGTGAACCAATAGAAACTGAGAGGTGGTTGAAAGAGATCTTTGAGATGATAGAGACCTTAGGAGTTGAAGGGAGTGAAGTAAGAATCAAGGTGACAGCATGTCAATTTCAGGGAAGTGCTATGCATTGGTGGAGGCCTTATCAGAAAATAGTTAATATCTGTACTTTGATGTGAGAAGAATTTAAAAAAACATTTCTTGAGAGATTTTTTCTTTTGGTGATGAGGGAAATGAAAGTTCAACAAATGAATAATTTAGTTTCGAGTTCGGGTTCGGGTTCGGGTTCAGGGTCGTTAGGTGGCCAATGGCGACAACAGTTTTAGTTCTCGTAGAGAAAGGAATATCAAGATCAGTTTAAGCAAAGATTGTGCTATAGATGTCACCAGTCAGAACATATGCAGTCAAATTGTTTATTTGGATAAATGTCTCAGGAAAGTGTTGAGTTGCTCAATAGATTGGTTCTTATCAGACGCAACAATTTCTCATGATGCCTGCACCACCTATCTAACAACAACTAATACAGCAGATTCAACAATTTCAGCAATCGCGTGGTAGTGATTGTCACGCCCCGGATCCGGAGACCCAGGGAGTGAGGGAAAATCATTCATCACATGGGCACATAATCCCAATCATCAGAGTTGACGCAACAGATGCATCGTGGGCCCACGGGGCAAAACTGCTATATAACGTCCTTAATTATGGACTATCGGGAAGTACCTACTAATTCCCTGTACAAACGATAATCCATCCACACCTTCACATTGATAATTAAATTCCCATTCACACAATACTATAATTGTAAAGGGGTTTCCACTAACTTTTTCATTTGAGACATAACTGGGCCTTACGGCCATTACAAACCAAAACAAAAGTATAGTACGTACGCTTGGCAAAAATAAATACACATCATGAATGCTGGTCCTCACTCCTATCCAAAGTGAAAAATACTCCTCACAATGAAATAATGCATCTAGCCAGCATGTTACAGTAGATCAACATGATTTCAACATTCATCACTGGAGAACCAAATCACATGGTTCAAAGCACAAGACCAAAAGTTCCACTAAGCTTATTAATTTATACACGCCTTGACCTTAAGGCCCTTACAAGACCAAAAGTAAAAAAAACAAGATATACCCTTCCATTAGTCTGTCAAAGTATAGGCAAGGATCATAACTCAACATGTATACCAACAA
>JAVXUM010045350.1:0-20197 GCA_035590655.1 Pouteria glomerata | reverse complement strand
ATCACCATTCATGTTCAAAGAAAGTATATAATTCATTAGGGAATTCCAAGTACACCAAAGGTGAGGGGTATTACACCAGGCCCTATTGAGAAGGAGAACAGTTCATAATCCCAAAGAGATGAGGATGTTGAACGTGAAGTTTCTAATGCTGAGTTGGCAGAGCAATTGAGTCACCTAGAACATAGTCGAGAAAATGATCATCAGCTTTTAGTTCAAATCCAGCGCACCCAATAGACTCAAGGTCATTTATTATAGAGCATCCTTGATCATTTGCGAGACCCCTAGCCTTTTCCACCACCACAGTAACGAGCTTCAGATCGTCCATTGAGTTTAATTTTGTTTTGTTTATCCTAATGTACCTTTGAGAGTTTAGGAGTGGTTGAAATATTACTAACTTGTAATCCTAAAACTCTTACTTTTATAAAGACTTTTTATGTAGCTGTTATTTCTTTATTTTCTATTTCATTTGGTTTTTATGTGTTTGTTTTTCTTAGATGTTTTTATTCTATTGTTTGATTATTTTTAGGGTAGTTATCTTATTCTTGCTTTTATTGCTTTGTTTTGTATTGTGTATTAGGAACATGTTGCAAATAACTGAATTGAATGAAGAAACTACTAATGAAGATAAACATGATAACCGGTTGAGTGGCTTAAAATGTAAATAGGAATTGAGTGATGAGTGGTATAGTTCTAGTGATGAGTCCCTTTCTGTGAGTTTTAACGATAGTTATGACAATTGGCCTGATGAGTCATTTGAGGAGAATCTTCCCATCCACCCCTTCTTAAGTACCCTCCACTAGTCTTTTGGGCACCACATCAAATTTTGGAGGGTCAATGGTGGGACGAGATGGATTTAGAGCTATTGGTTTGCATGGAATGGGCGAAAGCTAATATGACCATTGAATGGTTAGATGCACCTGTTTACGCCACCGACACGGATTCTTCACTTGTGTCTGAAACTGCCTCGTATGCTACTTTTGATGACATGCCACTGCTTGAGGATACTTCAGACTTTAATCATAAGGATGTTGGGGTCACTACGATTTTAACTGAATTTAATTCTCATGATGAGTTTTCTTATTCTTTTGAGCAACTTGATGATGTGCATAGTGTGATCTACAATACTTCATTGCAGTATGAGACCAGTTCGAGGTACTTTTTTATTTTTATTTTTTATTTTATGTTCTTTTTTTCTTTTATTTATTTTTATTTTTACTTTATGCTTTATTCATGTTATTAGTCATTGTTGCATTAGTTGGGGGGAATTTTTCACTTACATGCATTCTTTCCACTCTTATTCATGTATATCACACACATTGAGAACAATGTGCATCCTAAGTTAAGGGGGATGGAAGTAAGTAGAGAACATACCCTTTATATATATTATTGGTGACTAATACATAGGAAAGTTTTGAGTTTAATGATGGTAGTAGTCATGAAAATAATAATTAGCTTATTATTAATATAGAAATAGGAAATGAAATTTGAAATTTAGCATAAACTTTTCTATTGTACTCAAGACTTGCAAAACTTGAAACCATAGAAGTGAAGGTGTGTTGAGGATTAGATTTCATGAGACTTAGTTAGGCAAGTACACCAAGATAGAGGTGGAGACTTAGAAGAACCCTACATTTGGTGAGATTTGAGCCTTAGCTTTTATTTCTAGAGGATTTACACTTAAAAGATCTAAAAATTTTTCTTTCATCTCACTTCCTTTAGATAGCTTCATTACATTAGTTTGCTTTGGTACTAAATGCACAAGAGTCTACTTTTGATTTACCTGTATGGATCAATATCTCTGACTAGTGTTATTAACCTAGGGAATGATGTTAGGCCCTCGTTTTTTTGTTTGAAAGCCTGAAACCTCTATTTGTTTACATTATCATTGGAGCTAGTTTGAAGCCTTGAAAATAAAGTTAATGATTTTTGACGTTTCTTTTAATTTTATCAACATTCTTGACCCTCATTAAACCTCAAGTATATGTAGGTAAGCCCACCCTTGCATGTTATGGAATACTTGTGCAAGTTACATCATAAGGTGTAAGGGAGGAGTTTGTTTAAAAAAAACAAGTATAAAAAAAAGAAAATGGCTGAAAAAAAAAAGTGTCAAGGTTGGTATTCAATGAGAAGAAGGAGAAGGTTAGGGGAAAAACATATTGCACGAGTGTTCCTGAACATGCACTTTGAATTATCCCATACGTCGTTTGTTCAGCCAATAACCCCTAGGCCACGTTACAACCTAGTAGAGACCTAATGGAGTCTATGTGAAAGATAATTGAGGAGTATTGATCTAGCTCATGTAATTGATAGTAGTACTCCTTGTATGGATTAATACATTCTGTTCATGAACTATGTAAAACTCTATGATTTAATTCTTTCATTCACTTTTGATTTAGGTTCATTGCGCAAATTTGTTTTTTTTTTTTTTTTTTACACTCCTGGATAACCCAAGAGAGCAACCCTTTGCCGAGTGATTTCTTTTGAAAGTGAATACCTTGGTGAGATTTGAAGTTGAAACCATGATCTTTGAACGTATTTGTTAATTAGGTTGATTGAATGACATGATTGATGCACTTGAAATTAGATGGTTAAAAAGTTAGGCGAGCCTGAGGTTGTCACGCCCCGAATCTCGTGACCTAGGGCGTGAGTGATAATGACATACATAACATGCACTAACATAAAAATACCCTGATCAGAGCAACACAATAGTCACATGGTGAACCCACAATGAAGTAATAATACAGAGCAAATTAGACCTAGACCATTGCCAAGTCACCATGTGTAACATATTTACATCACTAATACATTCATTGGCCATAGGGCCTTGCAACACAAAAGATTATATATAATAAAAATTTAAACAACTCTCTCTCCCTATCAATATCATTACAATCTCGAAAGAATACGTAACACAATTAAACAAAAATTTATCTAAGCTGAGATGACTCATGCATGTACACTACTAGCACTGTCCTTGTGCCCACCTAGTGATTTTGGTTAGAACTTGCAACCAAATTTGTAAGGATGTGAGCACTGATCCTTCCTGATCCTCTTGTGCCCACGTAGCCTCATAATGACATATATAAGATGCAATGCAACAACACTAACAAATTCTTTTATTCTAACTTAATAATACTAATATATACATAATCATGCTTTAAACCGCATATTTATACCATTATACATGCATTAATCAAATATCAATAATATAAGTATAAGTCAACCTGAATTCATATGCAATCATTATTGTTCTCATTCATGACATTTTCATAACATAACATCTAAGTTCAATTTTCAATCATAACCGTAGTTTCAACCATATCATGGCATTTTATCATCAATACTTATCTTTTATCCACACATTCATAAAACAAGTCATTGGGGTTGGGTACACACGCACACCGTCTTTTATGGGCCAACGCACAACGGAAACGGTAAATCGAAAACACATATATTGTCTTTTATGGCCCAACACCCAACGGAAACGATACGAACCGAACATCATGTTGTAGGTTACAAACTCACCGGCATGAACACCTAACCCTACGCAGGTTTTGGGATTTTCAACCCAAGGGTAATCTCATGACCTTTCTTATTTACTATAAACCCCATTCCCCAGCACATCACCAATCATTTTCTTTTATTAGGTTCTCATTTACCATATCATAACTTCCATGACATCTAACCACCTTTCAAGTTTCCAATAAATTTATATTTTCCAAACTTTCCATCATATTAAGTTCAATCTAATTCATTGGTCATCATTACTCAAGTAAACTAACATAATGTTTTATACATCTTTAAAAATTAACAAGCAAGTAACACTTATAGACATTAAAGAGTATCAAACATGTTTTCAAGTTGATAAGATTAAATATAATAATCAATATTAATGTCAAGTAAAAATATAATGCAATGGCATAAAAATGGTGGAATGCATAATTTAAACTCAGTCAGAAATCTGGACAAGGTTCTGTGGGAGCCCAACTGGGTCATGTGTAGTGCACCCAAGAGTGTGGGCACCCGAGAATTTACTTCCCGTGTGCCCGAGAGGGTGAGCACCCAACTGACTCCCAATTCGTGCATCTACAGCGTAGGTTGTGGTACAATTTTTATGCTCTATTTTTGGGTTTCTCGGTTTTGATTACTTATAACCTCAAATTTGCCTAGTTTCAGACCAAATCCATGATATTTCTTCATTCTAATCTTACCACAAGGCTTATGGGTATCTAAATAAACAAACCATTTGAACTTTCATCAACCACAACATATTTTATGGATTAAACTTCATTCTCTACTTATGAACCTATACATATATGTATATATGTGTATAACTTCCAATTTCTTCCATAATTTTCATCTATGACTAGCATTAGCTACCTTAACATGATTCTTAGTCCTCATTACACAATATATATGCAAAAATTATGCTAAGTATCCCTACCTCAAGTTGTATAGAAGATGAGACAAGAAGCTAGTTTTTCCTCCAGTTTATAACTTCTTCCAAACTCCAACTTTGATTACCTCAATCTCTCAACTCATTGACCTAAACGATGAACAAACCGCATATATAGGTTTTTTAAGTATCTAATTGCAGCCTTACAAAATTAATTCGAATTTACTTAAGGTGGGAACCACTTACCAAGCTTTATCCTTCCTTGGTTCTTCCTAGCTTCTTCTTCTTCTTTCTTTCTCGTTTTCTTTTCTTTTCTTTCAATACCCAGAACTCTCTCTCTCTCTCTCTCTCTCTCTCTCTCATCATACATGCACCTATATGAATCAAAATAATATTTTTATGTCCCTTTACAGTTTTTCTGGTGTTCCCCATCACCCTGAGCTAGCTAGGAAACGTAGGGTATAGTCTCAGCCATCTAAGCCTGAACACACCATACTTATAACGTTAACATCAGTCGCAGGTGCCCAAGGGACTACCTGTCGTGTGCCTAAGAACTCGGGCACCTACCTAAGCATGTCTCATGCGCCCAAGAACTTGGGCGCCCGCCTGAGTATAGCTTGTGTGCCCCCTGCTTCTGAACTTATGCTTAATCAACCTACTGCTTGTTCTACTTTTCTCTCTCAGCATACTTCACCCTAAGGTACCATTAACAATCAATACTACCTAATTATCACATTAACATATCCAAAGCACCTCGAAAATCATAAATTAGCAATTATACAAACATTTAGGATATTACATTTTCCCCTTCTTACAAAAAATTTCGTCCTCAAAATTTTATTACATTACATAATTCAAGAAAATAAAAATGGATATCTTTCCCGCATCTCCGTTTCACGTTCCCAAGTAGACTCTTCCACTCTGTGACATTTCCATAATACTCCCACCAATGGAATTGTTTTGCACCGAAGCACTTGGTCTCGGGGATCTAAAATCTGAATTGGTTTTACTTCATATTTTATATCTGAGTTTATCTTCAATTCAGTCTAATTCAACACATGTATAGGATCTGAGATACACTTGCATAACATGGAAACGTGAAAAACCTTGTGCACCTCGGACAATTGTGGTGGTAATGCCAACTTATAAGTAACTTCTCCAACCCTTACCAAAATTTCAAATGGACCAATATATCTGGGAGACAACTTCCCTCGCTTACTAAATATGAATTGTCCCTTTCTTGGTGTTACCTTCAGGAATACATGATCTCCTACTTGAAACTCCAAAGGTCTCCTCCTTTGATCTACATAGCTTTTCTGTTGACTACGTGCTATCTCCAACCTCTACCTAATAACTTTGATCTTCTCATTGGTTTCTCGAACCAACTCCGGTCCAATCATGGCAGTATCTCCAATATGTGCCCAACACACTGGTGATCTACACGGCCGACCATACAATGGCTCAAATGGTGCCATTCCAATACTAGACTGACAACTATTGTTGTTTGCAAACTCCTCCAGTGGTAAATGATCTTCCAACATCGCTTAAAATCCAACACACAAGCCTAAAGAATATTCTCTAAAATTTGTATTGTTCACTCAGACTGCCCATCAGTTTGGGGATGATAGGCCGTACTAAAATATAATTCGGTCCCCGTGGCAACTTGTAAGCTCTGCCAAAATTAGAAAACAAATCGGGAATCTTGGTCTAAAATAATTGACGCTGGTGTCCCATGTAATCTCAAAATCTCTCGAATATATAGTCGGGCCAAGGCATCCATTGAGTCTATCGTCCGCATTGACAAGAAATGAGCTGATTTTATCAAGTGATCCACGATTACCCATATGGTATCACAACCCCTCTACGTTCTTGGCAATCTTGATACAAAGTCTATAGTCACCTTTTTCCATTTCCATTCGAATACTGGCAACGGCTGCAGTAACCTGGCTAGTCTTGGATGCTCTGCCTTTACCTGTTGACAAGTCAAACATCTGTTGATAAACTCGGCTATGTCTTTCTCTATTCCAGCCCAATAGAATTGCCACTTCATGCCATGATATATTTTTGTACCCCCTAGATGCACTGTTAATCCTGAGGAATGAAATTCCTTCATTACTTCATTTCTAACAGACGAGAGTACATAAATTCTTTCTTGTATTTGACCACATCATTCTCATCCACCGTCCAACCTGAAATATCTATCAATCCCTTTACCTTCTCCCGAACACCATTTGTTTCTTCATCAGTTCTTTGAGCCTCAATCACTTTACTGTTTAATGCTGGCTGAACAACAGTAGGATATAGCATCACTCCTTTTTCTTCCTCTTTAAGTTCTAGGTCAAACTTATTCAAAATTTCCATCATTTCCCACTCTTTAATTGCCACACTGGCCATAGCATTTCTAATCTTTCTGCTTAGTGCATCTGCAACCGCATTAGCCTTGCCTAGGTAATAGTGTAATTTAAAATCATAGTCTTCCATATACTCTATCCACCTTGGTTGTCTTATATTCAAGTCTCTTTGAGTAAAAATATACTTTAAACGTTTATGATCTGAGAATACTTCAAACTTCTCCCCATACAGGTAATGCTTCCAACTCTTTAAGGTAAAAATCACTGCTGCCAGCTCTAAATCGTGCAATGGATACTTTTTCTCATGATTCTTCAATTGCCTAGAGCCATAGGCCACAACTCTTCTATTTTGCATCAAAACACACCCAAGTCCTTCTCGGGATGCATCACAATACACCGAATAACTAGCTCCCATTTCTGGAATAACTAAAACTAGTACGGTGGTTAATCTCCTTTTTATCTCCTGAAATTATCTTTCACACACTTCATTCCATTCAAACTTAATCCCCTTTCTAGTCAATCTAGTCAACGGGGCTACCAACCTAGAAAAGTCTAGAACAAATCTCCTATAATATCCTGCCAGCCCGAGGAAACTACGAATCTCAAACACAGTCCTCAGTTGGGACCACTCCATTATGGCTTCAATCTTGGAGGGATCCACAACTATCCCTTCTTTAGATACAACATACCCCAAAAATCTAACTTCCTTAAGCCAGAATTCGCATTTACTTAACTTGGCATACAATTGATGATCTCTCAATCTTTGTAACATTAGTCTCAAATATTGCTCATGTTCCTCTTCTGACTTAGAATACTCCAAGACGTCATATATGAAAACCACAACAAACTTATCCAAATAATCTTTGAAGACTCGATTCATCAAGTCCATAAATACCATTGATGCATTTGTCAAACCAAACGGCATAACCGGAAACTCGTAATGGCCATATCGAGTCCTAAAGGCCATCTTTGGAATATCTTCTTCTTTTATCCTCAACTGGTAGTACCTTGACCTGAGATCAATCTTTGAATACACCAAAGATCCCTTCAACTGATCAAATAAATCATCGATTTTTGGTAGTAGGTACTTATTCTCGATGGTCACTCTATTCAATTTCTAATAATCAATAAACATTTTCAGTGTTCTATCTTTCTTCGCTGCAAACAATGTTGGTGTACCCCAAGGTGAAGTACTCAGCCTAATGAACCCCTTAGCCAATAATTCCTCAATTTGCTTTCTCAATTCTACTAACTCTGCTAGTGCCAACCTGTAAGAAGGAATGGAGATAAGTTCTATGCCTGGAACTAGATCAATACCACACTCCACTTCTCGTTCAAGCGACAACCCAAATATTTTTTCTGGGAATATTTTAGGAAATTCTTCCATAACTTTAGGTAACTCAGTTTTTCGTTCAGTTTTTCGTTATTCACTCTCTTCTTCCAAAACCATAGAAGCAAACAAGCTACACAATTCAGTTTTCCACTACCATTCAGAAGTGATAAATCTCGCAACCCACACCGATCCGTAAATAAGCAAATTTGCTCTCCTTCCATGGTGATTAGAGTTACTTTACGTCCATGGCAGTCAATCATAGCTTAGTAGGATACAAGCCAATCCATCCCAAGTATGACTTCAAAACCCCTCATCTCCAATACAATTAAGTCAAAGGTTGAGACAAACTCTCTTCCATCATACACATCTTCTATTCTTAATTCACATCCCTTACACATTTGAGTCAATGAAGAAAACCCCACTATTGGTGTCTCAACACATAAGAATAAATCCAAAGGGCTAACATCTAATTTCAAAGCATATGGAAATTTTGCAGTAATGAATGAATGGGAGGCTCTTGTATCTAAAAGCACAGTGGCACGGGATAAATAAATTCAAAAAATACCTCGGGTCATCATGGACTCAGCTAGAGTCTCCTGTTGTCCTATTGTAATACCTTATGCGTGGACATTCTAAGGTCTGCCAAACCTTTGTCCCTGTGGGTTCATCCTTTGCTGTTGTGAGGTCCCAGTCTATATGGTTCCCTGTGGAACACCCCTCTGCTGACACTGCTGTTGCACTAACTGGTAGCTTGATGGTCGGTTACCCTGAAAAGTCTGTCCTGCTTGTATTATTCTTCCCCTAGTACCTCCCTGGACTATAGGCAAAACCTCTGAATGTGTCTCATCTATCCATATCCATAACATACTCTATTCTCTGTCATTTGCCCACCTCTTATATGTCCTTCTGACTCTCCCTATCTTCTGTTCTTAGGACATTCGGTGTTTTTGTGACCTGGTAGTTTACAGTTAAAGCAAATAATCTATTTTTGGGAAGTTCCCTCTGGTTTTCTCAATGGTTTAGATGTCGTACTTCCTTGGTACGACTATTGTATTTGTGGGGCCGATGAACTTCCTTTAAATTTCTTTCTACTTTTATCTTCCTTTTGAGCCACTGCATTCTTTCCTCGTCAACTTTCATAAATGTTTTTTGTCTCATTCAAATCCTTCTCCACCATTATTGCCTGATTGATTAAGGTCTCATAATCCTCCAATCCTAGCAACACCATTTTGTTTCTCAAAGTCAGCCTCAGTCCTCATTCAAATTTACTACATTTTAGGTGGGTAGTGGCAATTAACTCAGGTGCATACTTTGACAAATCTGAAATTTTCCTCTCGTACTCCAACACCATCATAGTTCCCTGTATTAGCCTAGCAAACTCCTCCTTCTTATCATCTTTTAAAGATTGAGGGAATAAATGATCCCTAAATTTCTTCTTGACTCTTTCCCATGTATAACCCTCTACTCTTTCGGTATCTCTCAAGCTAGTCCACCAAGCAGATGCTCTCCTCACTAACTAAAATGTTATCAAAGTAATGCGAGTAGAAAGATCAGTGATCTTCATAGCCATTAAAATCTTTTCACACTCTTCTAGGAATTGTTCTATCACATCAGTGTCAGCCACTCCATCATACGTTAGAGGTTTTATCCTCCTAAATCTTTCTAGTGCCATGGTACCTATCTACATCTATGGTTGGGGACCAATTCGTACCCCTCCTGCAAGTGTAGTCATGGCTGTTGCCAACTGCTGTAGTACTGCCCCAATATCAACCACTACAGGTTGTGGAATCTCAGGTGCCCTTGATTACACCTCCTTATCCCCTGGAATACCCCGCTATATACCAGGCTATGCTTTAGCTACTATGCTATAATGAGTTTCTTGTCCTTGTTGAATAGGTAGATCAACCTCAATTTCTTCCATAGGGACATCACCTCGTCCCCTACCTCTACCTTGACCTCGACCATAACCTCAACCTAGGCCTGTAACTCCTGTTTCACATGGTGGCATTTTATCTAAAATTCTATAATGAAATATATAAGAGTAAGATTAATCAACATTAGAGATCATAATATACATAATTTCATTTATCATTAAAATATCAGTTCAATACATTCATAAAGATATATTATAGTATCACCATCTTTCATCATTAAAGATCACATTAAAAGGTCCCACATTACCTTAGTCACAAAGTCATAATAGTAGCTAGTCTTGAAAGAAACATACATAACCAAACACTAATTAATAACCTTTTTAACCAATCCGTTCACTACTAAGGGAATTGACTTGCCAAAATTTTCCATCTTTTATATATTACATTCAAACTCTGCGATATAGACAAAAACTACGAGTATGCCTCCTCCTGCCACAGTACGTACAAGAGTTGATACGCTGTCTAGGGCATCTGTAACGGATATACACTAGTCTACTATCTCCTGAACGCTAGGGTTAACTCCCTGTAACCCAGTATTCTGATTGCCTGAATTTGGTACTGTTTCGGCACTCTGATTCACAGTCTGATTTGCTGAAGGAGGGGGTAGTATCACTGCTGTGTTCTGTATCATAATATTGGATATGTAGGCTAAGACTGATAATAAACCGGGTAAGGCATCACATATTGGTATAGATAGAATGCTGGATAGAAAACTAGACATGACACCCCATAATATGGTACCATTTGTTGACACATAGTTGTTGCTGCTGAATTTGTCCTAATCACACTTTCCAACTCTTCTTGTGGTTGAGACTTGACTAAACCCTTGGTTGCCACTTAAACAAAGACATCATCATCTGGCCATAATATATCTTTCTTAATTGATTGGGGTTCAGTATAACTGCACTCTCCCTTTTCAAATCCCATCTATAAATTTGGACAAAACCATTTAAATTCTAAGGTCAGATTTAATTAAATGCCATTTAAACAAGCAATATGATATGCAAGACTCCCCATATCCCTAGGTATTCTGACCTATGCTCTGATACCATCTTGTCACGCCCCGGATCTCATGACTCAGGGGGTGAGTGATAATGACATACATAACATGCACCAACATAAAAATACCTTGATTAGAGCAACACAATAGTCACATGATGAACCCATAATGAAGTAATAATATAGAGCAAATTAGACCTAGACCATTGCCAGGTCACCATGTTCAACATATTTCCATGGTTAATACATTCATTGGCCTCAGGGCCTTATAACCTAAAAGAATATATATAACAAAAATTTTTATAACTCTCTCTCCCTATCAATATCATTACAATCCAAAAGAATACATAACATAATTAAACAAAAATTTATCTAAGCTGAGATGACTCATGCATGTACACTCCTAGCACTGCCTATGTGCCCACTTAGTGATCTTGGTTAGGACCTGCAACCAAATCTACAGGGACGTGAGCACTGATCCTCTTGTGCCCACGTAGTCTCATAATGACATGTATAAGATGCAATGTAACAATATTAACAAATTTATTTTTTTTAATAATACTAATATATTCACAATCATGCTTTAAATCGCATATCTACAACATTATACATACATTAATCAAATATCAATAATATAAGCATAATTCAACCCGAATTCATAGGCAATAATTATTATTCTCATTCATGAAAATTTCATAACATAACATCTAAGTTCAATTTTCAATCATAACCGTAGTTTCAACCACATCATGGCATTTTATCATCAATACTTATCTTTTATCCACACATTCATAAAACAAGTCATCGGGGTTGGGTACACACGCACACCGTCTTTTATCGGCCAACGCGCAACGGAAACGGTTAATTGAAAACACATATATTGTCTTTTATGGCCCAACACCCAACGGAAACAATACGAACCGAACATCATGTTGTAGGTTACTAACTCACCGGCATAAACACCTAACCCTGCGCGGGTTTTGGGATTTTCAACCCAAGGGTAATCTCATGACTTTTCTTATTTACTATAAACCCCATTCCCCGACACATCACCAATCATTTCTTTTCATTAGGTTTTTATTTACCATATCATAACTTCCATAGCATCTAACCACCTTTCAAGTCTCCAACAAATTTATACATTCTAACTTTCTATCATATTAAGTTCAATCTAATTCGTTGGTCATCATTACTCAAGTAAACCAACATAGCGTTTCATGCATCTTTAAAAAGTAACAAGCAAGTAACACGTATAGACATTAAAGAGTATTAAACATGTTTTCAAGTTCATAAGATTAAATATGATAATCAATATTAATGTCAAGTAAAAATATAATGCAAAACGCATGGCATAACGATAGTGGAAAGCATAATTCAAACTCAGTCAGAAGTCTGGACAGGGCTCTGTGGGCACCCAATTGGGTCATGTGTCGTGCACCCAAGAGTGTGGGTGCCCGAGAATTTATTCCTTGTGCGCTCGAGAGGGCAGGTGCCCAACTGACTCCCAATTCGTGCGCCCACAAATTAGGTTTTGGTACAGTTTTTATGCTCTGTTTTCAGGTTTCTCGGTTTTGATTACTTATAACCTCAAATTTGCCTAGTTTCAAACCAAATCCATGACATTTCTTTATTCCAATCTTACCACAAGGGTTATGGGTATCTAAATAAACAAACCATTTGAATTTTCATCAACCACAACACATTTTATGGATCAAACTTCATTATCTTCTTATAAACCTATACATATATGTATATATGTGTATAACTTCCAATTTCTTCCGCAATTTTCATCGATGACTGGCATTAGCTACCCTAACATAATTCTTAGTCCTCATTACACAATATATATGCAAAAAATGATGCCAGGTATCCCTAACTCAAGTTGTATAGAAGATGAGATAAGAATATAGTTTTTCCTCCAGTTTGCAACTTCTTCCAAACTCCAACTTTCATTACCTCAATCTCTCAACTCATTGACCTAAGTGACAAACAAACCACATATATAGGTTTTTAAGTATCTAATTGCAGCCTTACGAAATTAATTTGAATTTACTTAAGATGGGAACCACTTACCAAGCTTTATCCTTCCCTGGTTCTACTTAGCTTCTTCTTCTTCTTTCTTTCTTGTTTTATTTTCTTTCAATACCCAGAACTCTCTCTCTCTTTCGTCATGCATGCACCTATATGAATCAAAATAATATTTTTATGTCTCTCTATAGTTTTTTTTGTCTTCCCCATCACCCTAAGCTAGCTAGGAAACGTAGGGTACGGTCTCAACTATCCAAGCTTGAACACACCATACCTATGACGTTAGCATCAGTCACGGGTACCCCCAAGGGACTACCTGTCGTGCGTCTAAGAACTCGGGTGCCCACCCGAGCATGTCTTGTGTGCCCAAGAACTTGGGCACCCACTTGAGTATAACTTGTGCACCCCCTATTTCTGAACTTGTGTTAAAACATTAACCTACTAATTATTCTATTTATCTCTCTCAGCATACTTCACCCTAAGGTATCATTAACAATTAATACTACCTAATTATCACATTAACATATCCAAAGCACATCGAAAACCATAAATTAGCAATTGTACAAACATCTGCGATATTACAGAGGTACATTGGGGAAATTTATGCAACAATTTTAAAATTTCTACTACTTATTTCATATTGAATTTAAGTCAAAAGTTGTTGGAATGATTACCAACATCCATTGAACTAGTTTAAGAATTTTGTGGGTAGATTCACTGCTAACCCTTATAAGACTTCACTTGTCCACTAGAGGGAACCTAGGGGTTTAAAAGGCTTGCTGCACGGAGCTAAGTGTAGCCTTGCGTCCAACAAAAAGAGAAATTGGTTAGAAACTTTAGTTAGATTGTAATAAAGTCATTGCTAGGGACTAGCAATGCTCAAGTTGGGGGGTGCGATTACACTTGAAAAGTGTAATTACTAAATCGATAAATTAGTATATAATTCATGCATTTGTTAATAAGTCTTTGTGTTTTGTTATATTTTACCCTTACATGATTCGTTTCTTTAAATGTAGTGAGAACGATGACATTTCTCTGATAAGTGATGAAGAAAACGAAGAAAAAGTAGCAAGAGAGTAACATGGAACAATAACCAAACCCGAGGATTTGATCGAGACCATATTTGGAGTAGAAGAACAAAGCCAGGAGGTGATCCAAGACACTGTGGTCCGGGCCACCCCTTTACTAGTCCAGAGCAGGTGGCAAAACAAAGTTTGGAGACAACACACTGTGGTCTGGACCATCTGGGGCACTGGTCCAGACCAGGCGAGTCCAGCAAAGTTCCGTGTTTCCTTTTCTTCAGGGTTTTTGTTAAGACTATAAAAGCCAAACGTTTATAAGTCTTTAGGGAGACTTTTTCCAGCTGTTCTCTGAGTTTTGTTGTTTTTATACTTTCAATTTTTTGAGAGTTATAGTGGAAGATTTAAGATTTTTTGAAGAGCACAATCACATTCTTTTGTGGAGTTTCTATTGCTTTCATTTTGAGGTTGATATTTAAGCATTCTTCGAAGTACGATACTTTTTCTATTTAAATTTAATGATAAGTTTTCTACTTTCTTGATTCATTTTAGTGTTTGTGTTCTAGTTTTAATTTTGTTTGGATACTAAATGTTCTTTCGCATGCGTAGTTAAAATCTAGGGTTTATTGGAACGATTTGTTTTAGTTTTATTTAGTTTCCATCCTTAATAGCTTGGAGTTATTTTTCTTATTAGCTTATGATGATTCATGCAAGAATGCTAGGCTAGAAACTTAAAACCTTGGTTAGGGTAAAGAAATCTATTTAATTTAAAACCCTAAGGGTGTATATACGCAACGTGTATATGTAAGCGTATATACACCTTCTTTCGGATTTTATTTTGGTTTACAAAAAGACTTTAGAAAGCAAAGTTCTATGTTCAAATTTGCTGAATCACTGAAAAAGGATTTTGGTGCTTTAAACCTATTTTTCAAAACCTTAACGTAAACAAAGTGAATCCAAAACCACAAATTTATTAAAAAAATATTTTCTGACTTCGTAATTCATTTGACGTGAGTACGAAGTTAAGTTAGTGATAATTAAAAATTTTACCAAAATATCTTCCGATTTTTATTTCCTTCCAAAAACATGAAATTTGAATTGTAGTAGCAAAAATAAGGGTTTTAATTCAGAAATGTTCTTCTACCAAAAAACTGAACATCAAATCAAAGTTACATTACATTATTTGAATCTAGAACTTTTAATTTCTGCTGTTACATAAGAAAGTTTAAGTGGTTAACAATTTAGTTTCATTATTTGCTTTATTTATTATCTTTTAAGAAATTTAATTAGAGAATTTATTCCCAAGAAACAAATCAACTCCTTTATTTATTTTTCAGCAAACTTAGGATTAGGAAAAACTTGGAAGAACTTAGAAATTAAAACCATATGCTCTCTGTGGATTCGACCCTAGGCTCACTAGGTAAAACTACACCGCAAACCTTTATACTTAGGGGGTTAGTTTCAAACACATATTTGAGAAGCGGTCATTGTTCAAGATAGAGTCACCACTATTTAATTCCTGAAGGGGGTAAGTATTCACTGAGATAAAGATTATTAGTTGGACTTATTAATATTCAGTTTCTTAAGGGGGCATTGTTAGGTGGAGTTACTAATGTTTCAATTTCTTAAGGGGTGAGTACTTGCTAAGATAGATATTGTTATTGTGGCTCATATTAACTCACAGAAACACATAAAAAGTGGGGAGTTGCAGGGTTTAACCCACGGTATAGAACTACCAATTCGGGAATTCTATTCAAGGTAGCTTTCCAAGTCTAATTCTAATTTGGTTTCTTGTTTCTATATATTTGAGATGTGGTGTACATTAGAGCTAAGTTCAAATGAGGATTTTTAATAGGTACAGATTAAAAGACAAAGTACGAACAAGTAACAGGATTATTTAGGTTTTTTAGAGTTAAGAGAAAAAGTAAAAACAGGTGACAGAGTTATCTAGGGCTTTTCAAGGTTCTTTTATATCTCTCTTGTAATTTTAAGCTCCATGGTTAGAGTTTTTTATAATTAAAAACCAGTTTTACCTTGCCCATGGATATAAGTAAATTGCTAAATCACGTAAATCTTATGTTCTTTCATAGTGTGGTTTTTCTTGTATTTGTTTGTGAGTTTGCCATTATTCATTAGGGTATTACCAAAAAGTGATCCAAAGTTCCTTCAATAACACTTATAAACATTGTCAAGCATCTTAGCCACCTCTGACCAAATCATATCCAGTCTAATCAAACTATCGTCCACCGTAGACATCAACTCAAGCTTTCATTTGTGCTTTGAGCACATTACACGAATAAGAGCTGGAGGTAGTTTGAGGGGTGCTCCGATATGTGGCACGCATACAAAAGAGGAACATTTGGCAACCATCTAGGTAGGCCACCTTTTTTATGTTGTTTTATAATGGTACAAGTAGCACTGCTCCATTACCCAAGATCCAAAGGTTTGGTTACCCCCACTACCCATTATTCCTATATTATGGTCTAGTTCGCCCTATACAGGAGATATACACGTGACTGGAAAACTATAAATAGTGGAAGGTTCAAAGATAAAAGTAAGTATAGTTTTTCCTTGCTAAGACTTTACTATTTTCTCTTATGATCTCATTTTTATTATACAATATTGTTGATTTAACCGTCGAAGGGGCACTCGGTTGAACCTTACACGGCCAGTAGTGTCTTACAAAACTTAAGCAAGAGAACACGGAGCTGAAGATATCCTCCATCCCTGTCACAATCATCCAACCACGCCAATCGATCTCTTCTAGCTGGTCAGACATGTAATTAAGGAATCTTATTAGATTTTTGACACTCCAACTTATATAATATATAAAATTCTTTAAAATACGATTACCAAAAAAAATTAATCCTTTAAAATAATTATAATTAAGTGTGATTGTTGAATAATATATTAAAGACTTTTATAATAAAAAAGAATTTTTGGTTAATTAGACTTATATAATAAATAAAATTTTTTAAAATAATTAATATATAAAATAAATAAAAATTCTTTGATTAATCTGAATATGGGAGAGTCAATCCTACACAACTTAAATTAGAACATCGTGAACAATTGTAAATTAAAATAAATAAAAATTATTTAATTAATTATAATATAAAAGAGTAATATCCCACTCAGAAAAATACCATGAATAATTATAAATTAAATAATATGTATGAAAGACTTTGGAATAATAGACTTTCATAAAAAATAAGTTCTTTGGAATAGTAGACTTACATAGAAAATAAATTCTTTAAAATAGTTATAAATAGTTGTCTCGTGTAATAACCATAATATCATTTATGTGTCACTTGGAGCAACGACGTTTTCAAAAGTTTGCTTTATATATATTTAATATGATATCCAAAACCCTGTATAAAAATACAAATATGTTAGAATTTTTACCAAAAGAATATAAAAAAAGAGAAAGTAAGAAACTAATAAATATACTAAAACTTTTATGCCCCCAAAAAATCCTCCTAAAATAAATCTTAGTTCAATTAAAAATTCCTTTCTTTCCACTAGTTCTTAAATAAGCAATTTGCAGGAAGTAAACAAAGTTTTTTCTTCTAAAACCCCAAAGTACGTTGAGAGTTTTGCCTTTTGAAGCGCCAGTCGTGCAGGGCGACCAGGCCAAATTTGGCCAGAAAGACTGTACTACTTTGGGCTTAGGAAGTGAAAGGAACGAGCTTGAAACTAGTTGCAAGGGAAAGAATTTGTTCAAATCTTAGTTCAACTTTCTAAAGCTTTACAAAAGATATATATATATATATGTATTAGAATTTTTAGCTTAAAAAATTGTAGAAACATATTAATATCTATAATTTAACAGATATTTATATTTACTTACATTTATATATAGCTCTAAACATAGAAATTAAAAAAAAAAATTGAGACAAATAAATATACTAGAATATAAAAAATAGAGTAGAAAAACTTAGAAAGACGTGTAGGCACAATAGAATTAAAAAAATGTTGGTATAAAAAAAAATCTACATCGGGACATATATATAGGTTTAATAAAATTGGGTTTATTTGAATAAGAGTTTGAAAGTGATAGGTAAATTTGATCATAATTGGAGGTGAGGAAGGTGATAGATATAAGGAATGAGAAAAAAGATTTGAAATGAATGATCAGCATACAAAGTCTTACTTGGTGGGTTCTCTCTTCCATGATGAACCATGTTGAGAATTATACTTGACTCGATATTTAAGCAGCCGAATTGGATTAGAAACTTGGTAATTTAACCGAGTTGTGGTGTTATGTAAAAGAGAGGAAAACTGAGATGGAAATAGTGTTGGCAAAAAAGGATGAAATTTTGAAGTATTTTACGTCAATTACAGGTTTAGTAATTACAGGTTTAGTGAACCTTCGACATTACCTATTTGGTTTGTAGTATAACTTTGATTGGATAGAACCATAATTTCAGTCGGAAGGGAGAAAGTGTTAAACTCTAGTGTCATACGTTGAGACCTATATGAGAAAACTAGAATGAAACGGGAAGACAACTTATTTGAGGTTTGGAGAAATGGAAATTTGAAAATGTTATAGAAGATGAGAAGGAAAATAGTATAAAAGAGTAGAAGAAACATCTGAAAAATAAAGGTAATCTGTTTAGCATATAATGTGGTGGAAGTAAACCTATTTTTGATATCCCACTTATGTGATTACAGAATGAGGGAGCTTACAACCTTAAACTATGATAAGTTATGGTGAATGGATACATGAAAATGAAGAAAATATGGTTATGAGTAAAGTAATGAAATTGGTAGAGCGACATTCTAAAGTATATAATGATAATTCAAATGATATAAAAGTTTGGGATTAGAATATTGATGGGAATGGAGATTGACAATTTAGTTGTTATTATTTGTGAAGCCGTTGGAACAATTGCTACACTTGTACGGCAAAACTATGATAAGTTATAATTTTAATATGATATAATTAGTGGAGGGCGGAATGGTTTGGGTGGAAGACCATGTAAATTCCCAGTGTGTTGGACGCAAGTTGGAGAGAGCCATAAAAGGGTCAGAATTGGTCTGGGAAACGACTGAAAAAGTTAAGATCATTAGACTACGGTTGGAGATAGCCCGAAGTCGACAGAAGAGCTATGCAAACAAATAAAGGCGAGCATTGGAATTCTAAGTGGGAGACCATGTGTTTTTGAAAGTGTCACCCCGAAAGGGACAATTTCGCTTTGGCAAGCGAGGTAAATTGTCTCCCCGTTATATTGGTCCGTTTGAAATTTTGGCACGGGTAGGAGAAGTGGCCTTGCCACCGCAGTTATCTAGGGTACATGAAGTGTTTTATGTTTCTATGCTGCGGAAATATGTTCCAGACCCCTCTCACATATTAAGTTGGGCAGAGTTGGAGGCGGACTCTGATACTAGATACGAAGTAAGCCCAGTTCAAATCATAGACACTCGAGGCCAAGTACTTTGGGGCAAGACTATTCCGTTAGTTTGAGTGCTATGGAAGCATCGTGATATTGAAAAGTCTACATTCGAGCGTGAAGCTGAGATGCGAGAACGATACCCCCACTTATTCCCTTGCATTTTCTTAACTTAACTTTGATGTATAGTTATATTTCGAGGACGAAATTTTTGTAACGAGGAGAGGATGTAATACCCTCACTTTGTCATGACTTTGAGCCATACTTTTTAATGCAATTGAACTCTAAACTTTGAAGGCATTTGTGTTATGGACTTAAAATGCCTTGGAGATGCTTTTGTGTTCTTGAATTTGAACCTAATGGTAGAATAGAATTGGGGCATATTTAGAATGCAAACATGAAGTAAGCTAACATTAGTGAAATGTTAGTAGTTTAGAAATGTGCAAGACTTGATAATTTACACCTCTTAGCTATCCTAATTGCATTTAAGTATTGACAATTAATTTTGAGAGCAAAGAGAAGTGTTTAGTAGTGAATGTAGAAGCCATCTATAAGATGGTGTTTTATTTTAGTAAGATAGGAACATGTTGGGAATGAATGGAAAAGAAGCATTTGGCTTTAATTTTGACCAAGAATTCAATTGGTCTAATTTTGACCAAGTCAAGTGTGCTGAGGTGGAATCATGGCCGGCCAAAGAAAGGAGGAAAATAAGGTCATTTAGTTCACAGGACCAGATCTTGGCCG
>JAVXUM010044780.1:0-20221 GCA_035590655.1 Pouteria glomerata | reverse complement strand
GCAGGTTTTAAACCATTTAGTCCTTAATATAGTAGGGGAGGTTTTGTGGGTCCGTTGCGTGACCGCAGCGTTGCTCTGGTGCTGTTAACCTTATTAGCATGTTATGCGTGTCTTTCACTCACCCCCCGAGTCCCCGGGCTCGGGGCGTGACATTTGTTTCAGAATTCTTATATAATAGTTTAGTTTATTTTCATATTAGACTTTTTAATCGTTGAAAATTAATATTTTATTTTTTGATTGAAGATATTTATGTTCATGCAAGCATAATATTATCTAGGGTTTCTTCGTTTCTTAGTTTCTTGATAGTTTAGTTTATCTATCTTCAATTATTTTCAACTTTAATTTTTGAATAATGTTTACGAACTTTACAAGCATGTTAGGCTAGGGTTTTACATCTTGGTTTGGATATTCAAAGTAGGGTAAGTGAGCTTAATTAATTCAAAACCCTAATTTCTTATGGAATTAATTTTGATTTGCTTAAAGACTTTAGAAAACAAGAAGATTTGTTCAAATTCTTTGAATCGCTGAAAAATCTCTTTGGCACTTTGAAATAGTCTTTGAAACTTTGAAGTAATTAAATTTAATTCCAAAACCAAGGATTTAATAAAAGAATATTTTCTGGCTTCGTGATCCAAATTACGTGAATATGAAGTTGAGTATGGTAATTTAAAAGTTTTTATAAAATATTTTCCGATTCAAATTTTTCACTTATTTTAATAAAAAACGTGAAATTTGAATTGAGGTAAAAAAAAAAAAAAATTGGGTTTTAATAGCTAAGTTCATTTCCCCTGAAAAACTGAATACCAAACCAAGATTCATTTTACTTTTGAATTTAAAGAGTTATAAGTTAGACGTTTTCAATTATCGTTTTTCCTTTTTAGGAAAATTAGAATAACTCTCAACCATCAAAAATCCTACTACATTTAATTTTCCGCTTCGTGAAATCAGAAAAACGTAGAAATAACTTAGAAACAGAAACTTTAGAATTCCCTGTAGAGACGATCTTAGACTTACTAGGTAAAACTCCACCGCACACCCTTATACTTGGGGGTTGATTTTAAACGCAATTTCTACACGTGGCCATTTACCAAATACAATTAAAGAGGGTAAAAAATTATGGATCAATAGCATTTATTCATTTTAACCCCATATCAAACACACACTAAATATCTTCTAGCATCATAAATTTACATTGCCTCAGTTCGAGATGCATGTTTGTATACTTCTAAAACAAGAAATAGAGAATATACCATGTATACCCACTAAATCTATTTAAAATGTGGGGTACATTATTTATAATTTCTTTGAAGTTTGCTAGTAATACAATCATTTCTCTAAGGTATAACAAATTACATTTACTTCCTCAGTAAAAATGTCTTTCATAATACTAACATAAAATGTTAATTTTATAGTTTTACTCTTATTAAAACACTACTCAATTTTCTTTTAATGCCATTTTGTACTGTCTTGTACAATACTATGTCACAATTAGGAAACTAGGTTTTTGAGACACCAAGACATGATCACCCTTAGTGGTTACATAAAGTCCCCTTCAGTGATTGGTTAAGGTGTTCGCTATATATAACAATGGACAAAGGTTTTGGAGAACCTTGAAATGAGCAACCATCATCATTGGTTGCTAAAAGTTTAAGACGACCTTCTTTAGCATCCCATAAGAGATTGGTTAGCCTAAATTAATTCCCTCCCAACTCTCTTTTACCTATCCTTTTACTTAGTCCTTATTTTTTTTCCAAACATCTGCTCTCTCTCTGTCTCTCTTTCTCTCTTTCTCTCTCACACACACACATTACCATCAACACACTTGCTCTCACTTGTTAAACATCGCTATTTTTGACTTTTAACGTCATTCATCATCTGCAAAGCTACCAACATACTAGAGCAGTACTCATATTAAGCTCGAGCTATCTTCCATATCTTCTTTCTCTATCAATTTTTATTTGCTAATCCACTAACGATGCTAAAGGACCAACACCCAACAAAACTCTCTTCATCTCTCTTTATTCTTTGCTTATTTTCTATTTCTCACTCACTAGTAAGGTTTCTATTCAATCTTTGCCAACTTCTATTTTTATTGTTAATTTACAATTTTTGTTGGGTCGTAATGGATAGAATTGTTGACCATAATACGGGTTAGGATTCTTTGAAATCTTTGTGGTGATTTTTAAAAGGAAAGATTGAATTTTTAACTTTTATTCTAAATTTTCGTATGATGAAAATTTAAACTTTTTTAAATTATTGGTTGTATTCTAGAGGATAGGTTAAGGGCAACGTTTGGACAACTGGGGGTTGAGGGTGGTATAACGTAATTATATTAGCGTGTGGCTATAGGAATAGGTTAGTAAGTTGTGGTGGCTGTGGATCAAGACTGGTGGTAGTAGTTGAAGGCTAGTAGTTTGGCACAGGTTGTGCCAGTAGGGGTAAGGAAATAGGGATAGGGTTAGGTTGTGCTAGCTGGTGGTGGCAGCGGATGGGGAGCTAGGTTATGGTAGCGATGGTAGCAAAGTGGGGAAATTTGTTAAGATGTTCATTCTTATAAAAGAACTAGATTTAGTATTGCATAATTTAAAGACTAATCGAAATTCTGTGGATTATTTAGAGAAAAGTTTTCATATTCTTAACCTTTCTTTATTTGAATTAAGGGTAAAACACAAAAATCACCTCTATAGTTTACCATTTAGTCCCACACGTTTCAATTGCAACAATCAAATCTCTACACATTCGGTCAAGCAGTAATTCAATCATTCCATTAGTTAACCATTAAATATAGCTGTTAGACTGAAGATAAAAAGGTAATTTTTTTTACAGTTTATACTCAGTATCACTTTAGTTCCTCTCATTTCAATTATAACAGTCAAATTCTTATATTTTCTATATATATTTGAAATATATTTTAGATTATATTATTTATTAAAACTAATTTAATAAAATATACTTTTATAAAATTATATAACATCTTATAATTTGAAATATATTTTATTAAATTATTACAAATTTAATCTATTTTCTTTTTATTGAATTAAATTATTTTTAATAAATAATGTAAATAAATTAATAATATAGTTAAATTAATACTTAATTTAGTTAAATTAATATGAAATATATTTTATTAAATTCAAATTATTTTTTAAAAAATAATAAAATTAAACATTTTATTAAGTATATTTTATTAAAATATTTTTACTAAATAATATAATTATATTATATTTAAATTAATAATATATTTAAATTAATACTTAATTTAGTTTAATTAATGTGAAATATATTTTATTAAATCTTAATAGTTTTTAAAAATAACAAAATTAAACATCTTATTAAAAAATTAATTTACGTAAATAAAATTACATCTCTAAATGCAGTTTCAATTTTTATTTAGAAAAAAAGATAACAAAAAGAAAATTAAAAAAAAAAAGAGTTAAACAAAATAGAAAATAGTATCATCACCAAACGACCTTATAATCACTATTTTTTAAATTTTCTATTCCTATAGTTTTATATATATATATAATTATATATATATATTTAGCTCGAGATAACAAATTTATCTGTAACTCTTTTGATTCTATTCCATTAATTATAATAACTATTAGTGAAATTATTGAATCACTATTTAATAAAATATTTAATTTTATTAATTTTTTAGAAAATTAATTGAATTTAATAAAGTATATTTTATATTAATTAAACTTAATTAAATATTGTTTTAATTATACTATTAATGTAATCATATTATTTATTAAAAATAATTTAATAAGATATATTGCAAATTAAAATATGCTATATAATTTAATAAAATATATTTCAAATAGACTAAAAGTATAGGGATTTGATTGTCACAATTGAAATGTGAGATATTAAAGTGATACTGAAGGTAAACTATAGATAAAATTATCTTTTTATTCTCAGTTTAATGTTTGTGTTTAACAGTCAACTAACGGAAGAATCGAATTGCTGCTTGACCAAGAATGCAAGGATTTGACTGTTGCAATTGAAACATGTGGGATTAAAGTAACACTGAGTATAAATTGTAGGGATAATTTTTGTACTTTACCCTTGAACTAAATAATTTATTGGCCAACTCTATTTATGGTGGATGAAGATTGCCTCTAATGAAATTCATTTAAGTTACAATAATAATTTTAATATTAATTTCTGAATAAAAATAATAACAACAAAACATATAATAGAAAAATAAGTTTTGATTTTTCTATTTTCATTTCTCATATTTGTTATTTATGACACCAATCATAGCACAAGTAAACATAGACGAATGTTGTGTTTGGCTTAAGTGAAATGAGGAATGAAGAAAAAGTGATGAGGGAAAAGAGAAAGAGTGATTATTTTTTCCTTGTTTGATTATATGGGGAAACAAGAAGAAAATGAAAATGATAAGGAAAAGTTTTTTTTTTTTTTTCACTTTTGGGTGAAAAAATAAGAGAGAACGATGAAATATAATTTTCTTTTTACCCACTTTTTCATCCTGCATATCAAAGCAAGCATAAACTTGCATTGAATTAAAACTAAAATAAAAAAGAAAAACTTAAATATCAATATAATAATTGATGAGAGAGATTTCCACACTTGTTTAAAATGACACAAAGACCCATTAGTGATATCGGGGGAGGCTCGGAGAAGGGCAAACTGACCTTTCAAGTTGTGGAGGTCGGACAAGCTTGGCTAAGCTCCCTAATCTGGATGATAGATCAATTAAATGCCGAGCTGAGCATAAGAACGCAAATATGATAATTTGATAACCACAATCCTATGACCTTCATCGAAATAGTTGGAATGAGTCTATGCAAAGTCGGGTAAAAATGAATTGATTCATACGAATATGATAATTTCCTTATCCAAATAAGGAAATTACGGTGCATAAGGAAAATTACCAAATCCAGTTATAACTCTACTAAAGATCCCTATAAATAAATAGAAAAAAAACCTTAACAGGTGCGCTATTATTTTCTTTACCATTACTGTGCTAAAACTATTCCTCAATGTTGTTACTGACTTAACTATCAGATAGCCTTTGGCGGGCATCACACTAATGTCATCAGCTTGCAGGTCCCAGGTTGGAGTTTAGATCAGGGTCACCAAAATTTCATCATCATCAGTTGGCACCATTTGTGGGAACGAGATTTTTCTCTATCTTAACTAGATTCGGAATGTAAATGCAAGAGAGTCAATCAACGGCAACAATGGAGAATCAGAATTAGGCAAACAAGAGGATTACTGTGGTGGAAGGGCAATTCACAGATATGGTTGCATAGGCCTTAATGGTGCAAAATCAAGCACTCGTAGAGCAAGTTAAGCACCTGACACCTTAGCCTCCTCCACCACTACCACCGTAATAGGATCCATTAGCCAATAGAGTAGGCAATGACAGGATGGTTCACAATGATAGAGATAAGGGAGAACGATGGATAACCTAGTCGTCCCCGTAGGAATATCATAGTCACAGAAGCACACAATGAAACCGCACTACGTTATTCTGGAGTTGATGCAGAGAAGACAGAAAATATCGTGGTCGAGCAGAGAATCAGAGCCATGTAAGCCCAGGTAGATAGGGTTATGGATGCAATCTGAACCCTTAATGCTGTTGATGATCTTATCGACAAGACAGGAACTCCATTCACTCATGTTGTGATAGACTGTCTTCTACCCCCTAAGTTTAAGATGCCAACAGTAGAGCCATATGATGGTTTTCAGACCCACTAAACCATTTAGATATGTATAACTCTGCGATGAATGTTCATGCGATACCAAATGAGATCAAGTGCCAAGCTTTTTCCATTTCTCTAAAAGGCTGAGCATGCACCTTGTTTAACAAAATCAAGCCCAGCATGGTAGAGAATTTCAAACTGCTTAGTAAGCTATTTGCATCACACTTTACAGACTGGCAGAGACAAAAGAAGCCCACCACTCATTTGTTGACGGTCAGACATGGAAAGACGAGTCCTTCAGGGACTATGTCAGTCAGTTCAATTGAGAGATACCAGAGATTGAAGAAGTTAATGAGAAAGTGGTTATCACAGCATTTATAAGTAGCCTGAATGCTGGCCAGTTTATTTTTTGTTAGCCAAAAACTCGTTAATTACCATGACCGATCTGATGTCCAATGCGTAAAAGCATATGAATGCTGAGGAGGCAATGAAAACTCGGCGGGACACTAAGACGACCTCCTACCCAAAGAGGAAGAGGTAGAGCGATCACAAGGATGAAAAGGGATCGAAGGCGCCCAGAACCTCCAAGCTAGGAGGTCGATTAGGTAATAGAAATGTTAGATTTATAAGATCGAATAAGGACTTTACTACTCTGAACTCACGGATAGAGCATGTCTTTTATGCAATCAAGGATGACTTTAATTTCAAGCGATCGAGGGAGTTAAAGGCCCTGCCCGAGTTAAGAACTAGGTCTAAGTATTGTTTTATCAGAGAGATGATAAGCATGACATGGAAGACTATTTTCATCTGAAGAGGCTAGTAGAGGAGCTTATCAGGAAAAGAAAATATAATGGTTTTATCAATGGGCAATGACGTGACAGAAAGGGTCCATCTTGAAGAAGCCCCCTAGGAGGAATTTGAGTAAGAAGCAGCAGGGTCAACAACCCTTAGGGGAGATACGAGTCATCTTAGGAGGTTTCTTATGGGGAGATGAGTTTTATTCAACTCGAAAAAAATATGTTCGAGAACTCAAGAGAGATTACGAGTTGACATTTACTAAGCAGCTGATCAAGAGGGCGAAAATGAAATTAGCACTGATCATTTTTACCAAGGATGAGGCCTCAAACCTGAACCACCCATATGATGACCCTCTAGTCATATCAGTCATTGTGGCCAACTTCTAAACATAGAGAATCTTGGTGGATACTAGAACCCTACTAATATCTTTTATTGGAGAGCTTTAGAGAATATGGAGATCGAAAAGGATAAGTTGCAGTCGGTCTGCTCATTGCTAATCAGCTTCGTAAGAGATCGTGTAGAGCTAATCGGCACTATCACTCTTCCAGTTACCCTAGGGACTGAACCTGAGCAGACAACTAAGATGGTAAATTTTCTGATAGTTGACTGCCCCTCGGCTTATACTTGATAGGGGAGCTCTGAACTAATTTCGAGCGGTTACATTGACTTACCACTTCCACCTTAAGTTTTCTACCCAGTAGAAGGTCAGTTGTGTAAAGAGAAATCAAATGACAGTAAGAGAATGCTATGTGTCTTCCCTCGAAAGAGATACCAATCGAGATACATTGATTGTAGAGAAGTTGGAAATTAGGGATAAAGAGGAAGTGAAAAGAGATGAGCTAGAAGATGATCTGGAGGAGATCATGGTGGGAAACCTTGAGTTAAAAAGAATTTTAAGGGCCACTGCTGCCAAGTAATAAAAAAAGAAGCTCACACGGTTTCTAAGACAAAACTTAGACATATTTGCTTAATCCCCTGAAGATATGTCGGGCATCGACACTAAGGTGCTGGCCCACTACCTAAAAATTTTTTTAAGAGCCCGACCAGTCAAACAGAAGAGAATAATCTTCACCCCAGAATAAAATGAAGTTGTGGCAGAAGAAGTCGAGAAGCAACTTAAGGCCAAGTTTATCAGGGAGGTACAATACCCTTCTTGGTTATCCAATGTGGTGATGGTCAAGAAGTCCAATGAGATATGAAGAATGTGAGTGGATTTCTCAGATCTGAATAAAACCTATCCCAAGCCTCCTCCTTCCTACAATTAACTTGCTGGTGAATCTAATAGCTGGTCATCAGGTACTTTCTTTTATCAATACCTTTTCAGGCTATAACCAAATCTAGATGGCCGAGCATGATAGAGAGCATACTACTTTCCTCACTAACCGGGGCCTTTGCTGTTACGAGGTTATGCCATTCAGTCTGAAGAATGTAGGAACAACATACCAATGACTGGTGAACATGATGTTTAAAACTCAGATCGTGCAGAATATAGAAGTAGACGTCAATGATATGCTGGTCAAAAGCAAGCAAGTAGCCGACCATGTGGCAAATCTAGAAGAGGCATTTAATACCCTTAGAAAGTCCAAGATGAAATTAAATCCTGTGAAGTGTGCCTTTAGAGTGACTTTTGGGAAGTTCCTTAGCTTTATAGTTTCTAGCCAAAGTATTAAGGCGAACCTAGAGAAGGTCTGAGCAATCTTAGAGATGTAATCTCGTTGAATGACTAATGAAGTGCAGAGAATAGCAGGCCAAATTGCAGCCTTTAACAAGTTCATCTCATGGTCTTCAGGTAAATGCCTTCCATTTTTAAGATTCTAAGGAAAGCTTTCGTGTGGAACTTAGAGTGTGAAGAAGCTTTCCAACAACTGAAAAACTATTTAGGGGCAGTTTCTCTGTTTAATAGGAGCATTCCTAAAATAGAGCTTTATCTTTACTTGATAGTATTAGACACAACAGTCAGCTTGGCACTAGTAAAATAAGAAGATGGAGTATAAAATCTAGTGTACAACACTAGCCGAGCACTCAGAGGAGCGGACGAATTGTACCTAAAGATGGAGTTGCTTGCCTTCGTCTTAGTGACAGTGGTTCAAAGATTGGGGGCTTACTTTCAAGCCCATACCATCGTGGTCTTAATTAACCAGCCTTTAAAAAATATCTTCCATAAACCCGAGACATCAGGAAGGCTGGTTAAGTGGTTGATCAAGCTTAGTCAATTTGATATCCAATACCAACCACGATTGGCTAACAAATGACAAACAGCGGTGGATTTTATCGCAGAATTCACAATCGTGGCTGATACTTAACCCAAGGAAGATGTTTCAGAGCAAGCCTGTATCTTGAATGTGGATGGCTCATCAACTTATGAAACAAACGGGGTAGGTATTATACTAGTTTCCCCCGAGGGCTATAAAATTAAATATGCTTTGCATTTTAATTTCCTAGCTTCCAACAATGAAGCAGAATACGAAGTCCTAATTGTTAGCCTTTGAATTGCCTGAAGAATAGGGGTAGACCAGATAGTTGTGTGAAATGACTCCTAGTTGGTGGCAAAGTAAGTGCAAGAAGACTATGAGGCCAAGGAAGAAAGTATGGCAAAGTATTATTAAGTGGCAAAAGATTTGGCCAAGAAATTTTCTAAGATAACGCTGGAGAAAGTTCCTAAATCAGACAATGAGAAGGTCGATTGACTTGCCAAGATAGCTTCTTTAAAGAAAATAGATCTAGATGTGCTAATGGAGATACTTGATTATTTGAGCATCCAAATGCCAAAAGTGCAGCAGATTGAACTTGAAGTCTTATGGGCCAAGTCGATTAGAGTGTGTTTAGAAAAAGGACTTCTTCTTGAGGATCTGAATGAACGAAGAAGAATATAGTACCACACTACAAAGTATGTACTGGTCGACGGCATTCTTTATAGAAGAGGCCATACCATGCGCACTATTCTTATGTGCAAAGAAGAAAAAAGGCAAACTTCATCTTGAGAAAAATCCATGAAGGAGTCTATGAAAACCACTCGGGATGGAAGGAATTGGCTAAAAAAGTTCTATGAGCTGCTTATTACTAGCCGACTATAGAAAAAATGCACGGGATGTAGTGAAAAAGTGTGATAAGTGTCAGAGATTTGCCAATATTTTGAGGTTGCTAACTCAAGAGCTAACATCGATTCAGAGCCCCTAGCCCTTCGCCTAATGAATGATTGATCTTGTCAGTCCTTTTTTCCCAAGTAAGGGTCAAAGAAAGTTCGCCGTGGTGGTTATTGACTACTTTACCAAATGGGTTGAGGCTGAGGCACTATCGAATATAACCGAATAGAACATGAGAAAATTCTTATGGTAAGGAATTGTCTATAGGTTTAGAATTCCTAGGGTTGTGGTGACAGACAACGGGAAATAATTTGAAGGATGCCTATTTAACGAGCTTTGTGAGTATCTCAGCATCAATCACCACTACTCGTCTCCTAAGCATCCTCAAGCCAATGGCTAAGTAGAGGTGACCAACAAATCCTTGCTAAAGATCATTAAGACTAGGCTCGAGAAGGCAAAAGGGTTGTGGGCTGATGAACTGCCAAGCATATTGTGGGCCTATAAAATGATCTAGCGGACTCCTACTAGCCACACCCCTTTCTCCCTCGCCTTTGGTACAGAAACAATAATCCCAGTTGAGAGCAATCTAGCCCAAGAGTTAAGCTCTATGATTCAAATACAAATGAGAAAATACTGAAAGTGGACTTAGATTTACTGGAGGGAAAAATGCTACAAGCAACTATTCGAGTAGCTACCTACTAGCAGAAGATGAAACAATACCACAACAAAGGGGTAGGACAAAAGATTTCAAGGATAGAAACTTGGTCATTAAGAGAGTGACCTAGTTAACAAAAGACACTCGGGAAAGAAAGCTCGGATCGAATTGGGAGGAACCTTACACGATTACTTTCTACATAAGAAAAGAAACCTATTGGCTCAGACTTCAACGGAAAACCTCTACCTCATTCTTGGCATGCAAAACATGTAAAAATTTATTATGATTAAAAGTTCATTAACTTCTTTCCTTTAGACTATACTTTTTCATTTCTTGATTTCTTGATTATTAATAAAGTACTTTCAGAGAGCTTTTGACATTGGATCTATTATATCTTCTCTCTCGACAGGGCAACACTGAGAGGTTGGTTGATCCAAGAGCATCTGACTGATTAGAAAATGCCAGCTATGCCAAGAGAACCTAAGTAGTAGATTGACAGCTTGGTCTGTCTAAGAATGGCTGACTAACGAAAGAGAATGCACGCTAGACCAAAAGATCCAAAGGGGTAGATCGATAGTTTGGTCTATCCGAGAGTGACTAACTGACAGATAAAAACGTTTGCTAGGCTAAGAGAACCTAAAGAACAAATCGACAACTTGGTCAGCTCAGGAGTAATTGATCGACGGAGGAAAACACCTGCTAGGTTGAGAGAGTCTAAGAGACTAATTAACAAATCAATTAGTTTGAGAGTGACCAACAAGAGAGAAACCTACCAGGGCAATAATGCCTAAGAGGTCAATTGTGAGACCTGCGGGTTCATTGATCCCACATCGGTTGAGAGGGAGAACGAAGCCCGCCTAATAAGTAGGGGGTGGAAACCTTCTCACTGACGACGCGTTTTGGGGGGGCACGGGGGTCGCCCTCGCCAAGAACAAAACCACGCTGCTCTGGGTGGCTGCGGCCGGGCCTATCAGCGGGGACAATATCGTCAGGTGGCTGCGGTCCCGGGCTGTTACAACACCGGATGCAACCTTTCCCGACCGATCCTCATTTTTTTGAATGCCCTTCAGTAAAGAATGTTTGCCGAACTCCCACTGTCAACAAGAATTCTCCAAGTCTTAAAGTTGGTAATTATGGCTGAAACAATAAGGGGGTCATCATGAGGTTGTGAGATCTCGTTTGCTTCTTCCTCCGTGAAGGAGATCAATCGTGACTCGATCTTCACTTTCTTGTTCGGGCGATCGGCCACAAGTACTTCTCTCGGGGTGTTCAATTCCCAAGCATATCTCCTCCTAGTGGGGGAAGATTATCCTCCTAATACAAAACCACCCGAGATGACCCTTATTTCCCCGATCGGGTTCTGATTTTGCCTGGCTGGGTCTGGACTTCGTCTCCCTGGTGCTCTTCTTCGCGGGCTCCGCTGATCGGGCGCCATTCCTTCTGGCCTTCTATTGTTCCGGCCAAGCAGGAATCTCCCGAGTCGACCTTGGCGTACAAGCTCCTCGACCCTTCTCTTGAGGTCTTAACATTCTTCAATGTCATGGTCGTGGTCCCGATGATAACAACAGTATTTGTTTAGGGGTCGGCTTTCTGCCGGGGATTTTAATGGCTCCGGCCATCTAAAATCCCGGTCGTTTTTTATCTCGAAGAGCACGTTCGCCAAGCTGGTGTTAAGCAGAGTAAAGTCCCGCCGATCGTCATATCGCCGGTTGTCAAACCTCCGCAGCCCTCTATCCGGCCTGGTATCGAACCTTCTATTCTTGGGATCTCTACCGCCCCTAATCTCATTCGGGGCATCATGTATCTTCTTTTCGGGTCTGGGAGCAGAAGTTCTATCGGCCTCTTTCTTGGCCTTCATTATCCTCCACATTGATGTATTTTTGAGCCCAGAACATGAGCTCTGCCAGATCAGATGCTGGTTTCTTTACTAGAGATGTAAATCGGGGCGATTGGAGTCCACTCATAAAAGCAGTAAGAACCACCTTCTCGTCTGCCTCATCGACCTTTAGGACTTCCTTGTTGAATCGCCCCACGTAGTTCCTTAGGGATTCATCTCTTCCCTGTCTAATAGTGAGGAGGTGAGTGGCGGGTCGCCTTTACTTTTGGCCGCTGATAAAGTGGCTCACAAAGAGCTTGCTAAGCTCGGAAAAGCTATCCACAGAGCCTGAATTAATCTTCAAGAACCACACCCTGGTAGCTCCTTTGAGGATAGCTGGAAATACCCTGCACATGATCTCATCCGGATAAGCATGGATGAGCATCAATGTTTTGTAGGTTTCCAGGTGGTCTAATGGATCTCGTGACCCATCGAATGAGTCCAACGTCGGCATCTTGAATTTTGCTGGGAGAGGATAAGCCATTATCGCCGGGGTGAACGAAGAGTCAGTGTTGAATAGTAGATTCTCCACAAAATTAGGCGCCTTGACCGTCTCCAAAACTCCGTCCATTTGAGCCTGCATGGCCCTAAACTGTTCCTGCCATGGGTTAGTACTCATGGCTTCCACCCTGGACGCATCTGCATGGCCTCCGGGAAGAGCACCAACTCCGACGGTTCTTTCTATTCTCCTTGACATCTCAGGAAAATCATTTTCTCCAACAACACCAACCCCTTGCGCGGGTTGAACTCCTGCAAACTCTGCTCTCGCTTCAGTGGGGGCGACTCTATTTTCTCCTATGTTGTGTTCAACAACACCACCATTAATTGCTTCATTCACCACCGGAGCGATTGGAGGTGGAATCGCTGCGAGAAGTGCAGCATTAATTTGCTGCAGCAATGCCTGGTTCTGAGCCATTAGGGTCTGCATGACCCCTATCATCTCCTGCATTTGCCTTTCCTTGACACTGATTCTCTCGTCATTTTGATTCTCCATTTCTGTCGTCGTCTGAAACTGAAGTTGAGTGTTAATGCCGGACCTTGTTTGAACCACAATTTCAGTGAAAAGAAAACATCGTTTCCCACAGACGGCGCCAACTGATAACTCAGTTAATCCGGGTGAGCACTGGATGATCCAAATCAAGTCCAGGTCGCCTGAAACTGCTGTCTTAATGTATGAATAGTATAGAATTATGTTTATTGTTCAATTAGGGTTTGCCACGTGTATTATAAAATCCCAAGCAAATATTTTCTGGCTAGTCATTAGACCCGCCAATAGATAGCACTGTTAGTGGGCTTAGTGGGCAAGCGACGCCTCCCGCAGCGGATATCGCAGAAAAAGTCAGAGGGTGGCCGTAAGTGTGACACCTGAGTATCTTTGTCTTATTAGGCAGGGTCGGTCGGTAGGACACTATGTCCGGCAAGATAGGTCTGACTTCCGGATCATGTAAAGTAATGGCATCGAACCTGTGAGGATCGGTCGGGAGTGAAGCAATGCGGTCGGACCCGTCGGTCGAGTGTAAATAATCGGTCTCGGTCGGGCGCACCCTATCAGTATGTATAAGTATCTCATAAGATGTTAAAGAAGCCCATTAGCTCTTCCGCCTTAACCTTTGTTATCTTGTTTGACATGATTTCCAAAATTTGTGTTTTTGCTTTTTCTGTTTTCAGAAACAAATACAAAAAAATTTTGGAAACATCATCACTTTATTTTTTAAAACAAAGGTTGCTAAATAAAATATTTATTGATTTATTTTTAAATAATGTGGACAACTGAAAGTGGTTTTGAAAATAAAACCATAATGCAGTTTTGGAGATACCAATCTCCTTTTTATTGAGAATTTGGGAAAATATAAAATTTCTTCCCAGCTATCACACTGATATATTGGAAGCATGGATTTTTTTTGACCAAGTTGTTTGTTCTTTGATAATAGATTTAATTCAACAATTAAATCAATCGATCAATCACAAAAGAAAATTGGATTGATGATAGGAAACCTCTTACTACAACAGTAAAATAAAATCCCGAATTTGATTTAGAAGACTACCCAAAAAAATTTTATTATAAAGTTTTTGGTTACAGAGCACCAATATTCCACGATTATTCATTTAGTGGGTAGTTCAAAGGTATTTAAAAAAAAAAAAAAATTAAAAGGGTAAATTACTTAAATAACTTGTAAAAAAAATTACTTGCACACCACTTTTAAACAATGTGTAATGCCCTTAACTTAACGGTCTGGGACGGACAGCATGAGAATATATAAGAATTAAATAAAACTAATTAAAATTTAGCGTAAGTTAAATCAAGATCACAAACATTAATTAAAATATTAACAAATGTCCCTCATCCTTATATAAAAGAATATAAAAAAAATATTATCAATAATTGAATAATGATATAAACCAGTTCAACGTCAATTTAGAATTATATCCATAATTAAGAACAGACTTAGACTATTCGAACATAAGCTATCAACGTATTCCACCTCAAAAATCAGGTCATCGTAGTTCTTAATTTATTATCCAATATTCACAACCTAATTCATTATCAATAAATTAAACATTAAACATCATTATAATTAAAAATCTTAATATCTTAACATATAATAATAATCTATGTAGTCTCATGCAATAGATTGTGATGGAATACTATGCCAATACATATTTTCTAATCTCCATCTACCCCCAACCTTATCATAAAACAGGTGACACTTAGCAAAACACGTGAGGTCATTGATTGCACAGTTTAACGCTCATAATAAATGATAATTTCAATATATATAATCACAGGTGGGAAATTGTGTTACACCTCTATCGATGTAAGGCTCAGAGGAATCCTGTTACACTATCTGGCCTTTCTACTGGAGAATCATGTTACATCTCTAGTCAGCCATCTGCTTAGTCCAAGTAAGGTCTGACTACAGTTCGAAGAAAATCTCATAATCACATATTAGAATTAACGTCCTAACTCCAATTGACTAAGCTCTAGTCATATATATCAACTGAAAATTATCTAGTATTTTTAAAAATTTTTTATTACTTTTCTTAAAATAGTAAATCCTGTCCATATACATGACCATATGCCTCGATACGCTAATAATATCTATATAACACTCTCAGTCAATTGATAATCATATATCAAAAAAGATGATGCAAACCTAGACTCATGCACATAATATACTCAATCATGTATAATCAACACATCAACTTTAAAATAATAGCATGCTATACTCAAACATTAATTTGACATCATATAAATCTCATAAGTTATATCTCAACATGAAACAAAACATATTATGTTTAAATCTCAATTAAACCTCATATGATTCACATAATATTTATCTTAACATGTTCTACACACACACATATATAAACCCAGAAAAATGAGGTCAAATAGCCTAAATGGAAAAATCCAGAGGGGGTCGTAACTTGATCACAGGGAGCTCACGACTTCGGGCTGATCTCGCATCCTGCCTTATATAAGCTGGAGACTTCAGGCGAAGGTCGAATACTTCGTACCCTGCCGAATGGGAGCGTGCACCTTCAAGCCTTTTACTAGACCATCGTTTTGGTCTGCATCTCATCTTCTCCGACCATCCTCGACCAATATTTGAACTTTCTGGGCCTCAAACTTAATAATAAATTATTTATAAACCTCCAAGCTTCTTAATAACATAATTTTATAACATTAATTTCTACAATAATTAAAATAAATGCAAAATCCCAACATGTATATACGTAATTCATATATACATATATATCAATCCAAATCCTTAAATATTTATTCAAATCAAGCATATAATATACAAAAATTCTCTTAATAATATCTAAAACACAAATATACGTCTCACTTACCTCGAATTTGAAAAGAAAAAAAGAAATGATAAGATTTTAGTTTTGGCTCCCGAACTTCCATCATCGATTTCTTTCATCTCAAGCGAAACCGCAAAAAATAGACACCACCATGATATTTATGGCATCGAATACTATCCCGATTTACCGATTTTCCTCTTCAAAACGCACTCTCTCTTCTCTCCCTCTCTCCCCCATTCTAGAATGGCCAAGACCTAGAGGAAAGAAAAGAAAGAAAGGCAAAAAATGAAGAAAAATTCTAGGCCCTTTGGCCCATTTGCCTAATCCAACATTATTTTGGGTCAAACTCGACCCATGAAAAATAAAATAAAGCCAACTAAACAGATCCAATCTCAATTTAAATATTTTATTAATCCAAAATAACACATAACTGACAAAAAAAAAAACCTGGTGTTACATAGTGAATGATTATTAGTGTTTAAGGGTTATTAGTGAAAAAAAAAAAAGAAAAGGCTTCACTTAATGGTTGGGTTCATGAATTTTATGATTTCACCACTATGCCTAATATTTACTTTATAATAATATAGAAGATATACATATATACATGTCTCTATAATATCTCTAATTAATTGATACAGTAGTGTAACTCTATTAATTAGTTTAATGTTTGTACAATGTCAACACATTGACTTGTCCCTTGGGTTAGTTTGAGTGGTTTGTGGTATGCTTGTTTTTATAGAGATCATATGAACTCGATTCTTGATTCAAATAAGATGTACGTGAGAAGCAGTATATATCTTTTCAATTTATCTATTGGTTACGCTCTTTGTTGAGAGGTGCAATAAACAGATGAGGTTTTCAAGTTACAAATAATAATAATAATAATAATAATAATAATAATAATAATAATAATGATGATGATGATGATGATTATAATAATAACAACAATAACAACACCACATTGATTTGGCACAGCAATTGTAATGAATAATTTTTTCACTAACTTGGCACAACGATTGATGTTTGTACCCTATCTCTAATTTTTAGGCGTAGCATTTTCAATTAGAGATTGTTAGGGTAATTGGTTTGATAGAGTTGCTTTATTTTGTTGGTATATGTTAAGGATGGTTCTTTATCTCTGTTAAGTTTGGAGGTAATTCTATCCCTATCTATAATGTGGTTTCTCTCTTATCCTTTTTTTTACTCTCATTCTACGTGACACGTTTTTTTGCTCTTCATTTAATTTTTTTTAATTGACTTTTGAATTATTTTTAAAATTCTTTCATTCTCTCTTCTTTTCTTCTCTTTTTACATCCACAAAATTTTTGTTTCTCTGTCCCACATCAATAAAATACTACAATTCTACTTTTTCTTTTACTTATAAAGATACTACAATTGTGGTATATTATTTTAATAAATTTTAAAGAACACATGTGACGCAGTGGCGGAGTGTTGGTGAAATATCATTCTCAAGTACGATGGGTAGTTCTTGAATCAACGAAAACTTAATAAGAACTCAAAGTTCTAAACTAAACATATAGAATAATTGAATGAAATTACATGTATTGAATTGCTTGAAAAGTGTTTACAAAGTGTCCTATTTATAGGAAAAATTAATCTTAAGTTTAATCCTAATTAGGACAGGTTTTTAAGAGTTTTCCTATCCAATTCAAATTTTATTTGGATTACAAATAACTTTTGGCTCAAAATATAAAAGAAAACTAATAAAATCCTAAGTAAAATAGGAATAAAACTAATCTAAAATAAATTAAGAAAACTAATTCAAAAGAAACTAGGAAATATCACATTTATCCTACATCATCATGAGTTCTATAGAGGAATCCACTTACTTAGATTCTGAAAAGAGACCCACTTACTTTGAATCCTTAAAAAAGACTTACTTGATTAGAAATTTTATTTAAATTACGTCATGAGTTTAAAAAAAAAATTCACTTACTTATAACGTGATTGTAAAATTTACATGATTCAAATATGTTACTAATTAATTTAAAAATATAAATAAAAAATAAAATTAAATGAAATAGCAAAAAAAAAAAAAAAGCTTAAATAATAATTAAGTTATTTCTTCTCTAACAATTCTTAATATTTTTAAAATTTAAAATTAGTGAATATTAATTTGGGTCAAAAGTAGTTATTTTTTAAATAATTTTAAATTTAAATTGGTCACATTAGTTGTATTTATTTTATTTTACAAAGCATATATGATTAGTAATAATATTTTAATTTGAGTTATTTTTATAAAACTAATTAAAAATTTATAATCAAATTCTACGTGCACTCTATATATTTATCATTTTATTTTTCTCTTTTTACAAATCTTTGAACAAAATTAATTTTGGACTTATTTTTATAAATTCTAATTTTAAATTTAAATTGGTACCATATTTTTTAATTAAAGTAATTTTTATGAATTAATCAAAAAATTATTATTAAATCCTACGCGACATTTTCAATATTGGTTAACTATCGTTGCAAAATTGATATAGTTAAATAATTAATTAGGCTTGAAAGGAAAATTAATTATATTTAAAAAATGTGACTCTTCTCATAATTATATCTCTTAGTATGTTTTAAATTTAGAATACAAAAAAAAATACTTTACTAATGTTTAAATATTAATTAGAGTAGAGAGTAAAAAAAAATGTTTATAAAAAAAAAAAAAAAAAGACAAGAGGTTCAATGATACTTAATTTTAGAGTTTTAAGAATTAATAAAAATGCATGTAATTTGATCCAGGTATCCCATATATATATATAACATATATATAATTGAGCCATATTTATTCCATCAAGATCCAGACGCTATATTTCTATTTCTATCAAGACCCAGACGCATATTCATTCAAGACTACTTTTATTATATATATATATATAAATATATTTTCCCATCACTTTTAATTACTCCTCGGGGAGTTTCGCGTTTTGAACAAAATTTATTTTCGGAATAATACTTCTGTTTCCTTTTTAAACTATTTTTTTTTCTTTTTTGTGGAGGAAAAGAAGGTAAAGAAAAAGGTAATAAAAAAGGACATAAAACCTTTTATTTATTTATCTTTTTGGTAGGAGAGAAAAAAATGAGAAGAAAATAAATAGATATTTACTAATTTTTATTTAATTGATCACAAAATATGCGTAAATGTAAATAGTTTCTTTTCCATTCAGTTTTTTTCCCCCATTAAAAATCCATGATCTAAGATTCTAGATACACAATAAAAGTCTCGCTACGTAAATATTAGAGTTCTCTCTAAAATCATTTTAGTGATATAACTTATATTTTATAGTAACATTTTCCTTAAAAGTAGCTTTATCTGGACAAGTGACACATCCTTATATGACAAAACTTTTCATTTTCATTAGTATATAGAGGTTGTATAGGAAAGTGAAGAGAAGTTAGAGGGTATTTTTAAAATTTTAATCTTGTAATTCGGCTATAAAAGAAATGCCAAAATTAATTTTACCCTTTATAAAATAGTATAGATTGTACTTTGCACCTATTTATAGGTGATTTAGTTGATTATTTACTTACTTTTTAAATTAATTTATATACAAAATTAAGATATAATGCTTTACGGTGTTAATAAAAAAAAATATATAATCTTTTTATTATTATCCGTTATTCATATTCCGTCAACAACAATTTTGTTATTTATGCCCCACTACTGTTAAAACTAAGCACCAAAAAAAAAAAAAACCTAGATTTTACTGGGATGAATATCTCTATGAGTGTTGATAATATCTTTAAATTTTGATTGATGAAAAATAAGTATGTATATTTTAAATTATTTTTACTATATATTTTATTTTTTTTTAAATTATCTCGCATGTTTCAATTAATTACGAGGTAAATATCAAAGGCCATTTTATGCCTTTTTGTTAATATGGGCATTAGATCATTAGCCTTAATCGCATTCAATTAATATTTACAGCTAAGTTCCATGACCACCGATGATAATAGATGGGCTCATATTTGACTGTCTCATCCATAAAAGATCGTTCTTCAATAAAGTAGTGTTTATAGCGCAAGATTTAAACTTTCTACTAGGATCTCCAATTTTCTTTAAAAGAACAAAAATTAAAAAGAGGAGAATTAAAAAATAGACTTTGCATTTCTATGTTCTCATTATTTGGAAAAAAAAAAGCTATTTATAGTACTTCTCTAAATATAAAAAGACTAGAATTCTCCATTATAAAAAATTATTTTCATTTCATTCGACAGTTTAGAAAGAAAAAATAAAAGAAAAAGAGAACATTACTAAGGAGATAATAAAAGAGAATAGAAGAGGAGAAACAATTATGATTTT
>JAVXUM010043816.1:2189-20261 GCA_035590655.1 Pouteria glomerata | reverse complement strand
CTTTTAAAAGGGATAGTTAAACCATTGAATTATGAAAAGTATATTTACTAATTTAATATTTAATTTTTTCTTTTTTAAAAGTGATGTAATTTTTATCATATTTTTAATTTTAATATAACTTGTTACTTTTTTTTTAAGATATTCGATACTCTTTCTCAATCAAAATTCTGGGTCCGTACTATTGGTGCAGGTAAGTTACTATACTAACACAAGTTTCTCGCATCACATTAAGATCTGCCTAAAACTTCTTTAGTTAGCCTATTGATCGTGTTATCCCAAAATTTACTCATAAAAAACCTAATCAAAACTATAAGCATCAAAACACACACACGCGTGTTAATTTCTTTCCCTTTACCTGCTTTGGTTGCACTGAAAATTTACCAGCCTGCATTGTTTCTTCGTCGGATTTGCACCAGTCTGTAAGCTTCAGTACAAGGCAGTAGTCCTGCATTCTTGACAAAGTAACAAGACACATATATATTCATACATACAGGTATTGTTAGCTCCTAATATTCTTATGTCAACTTCAACGTAACTTCCAATGGGCAATAAAAGCTTATATGAAGAACGAAAATAAATTAGCATCTCCGCCATGCACACTAAAGTCCACTTGACATCTACTAGTAATTTTCAAAAATGGTAAGAAAGAAATTGCATGTTTTGTTAATTTGATATACTTATTTTGAGTTTATTTTCTATTTTATGTTTTTAAAAATAAGAAAAATAATTCAAAACATATTTGGTTACTATATTTTTAAATTTTATTTTAGAAAATAGAAAAAATGAGTTTACACATGAAAAACGAAATAATAAAAAACTATTTTGAACGTTTTTAACTCAAAATAAAGAAAATCTTAAAATATAAAAAATAAAAAATATCAAACTAAATGTGTTTTTTTATTTTTCTTATTGTAAAATTGTCAAAATATAAAACATATAAAATAGAAAATAAAAACAAAAAGATAAAGCAGAAAATAGAAATGCAAATTAAAGTTTGCTTAGATCGCTTTTTCAGCCATGAAAACAGTGGATGATTAAAAACAAATGAATGATAACACAAAACCAATAATATTATATATATATATATATATAAGCTTGTTGGAGAACTATTTATTACGTAAAGGATTTGCAAAAGAGATAAGGAAAAGAAAGATGTATCTATATATAGAACCCATGAAACTGGCATTGTACTACATTTAGAGGTGTTTAGTTTGTTAAATTCGATTAAAAAATATTATAAAATATAAAAATTTGATATAAAGATGATATATGATAAATTTAATTAAAAAATATAAAAAAATTAAAATTAAATTAATTTTAATTAATTTTTATTAACCAACACCCTGTATATTAAATTACTACTTTCATAGAGCAGAAAAGTAACAGAGCACTTGGCTAGAGTTTGTGCAGGGCATGCTTTTGAGTGAGAGAGAGAGTCGAGAAACATATATATGAGGAGAGAGATTTTTATTAAGGGTTGGGGTGTCATCAATCATTGTTAATTATTAGTGGACTAATAAGCGGTGAGGATTCAAATCTCTATGCTTAGGAGAAGAAGACGCGTCTCACAAAATGATCAGAGAATTTTCGATCTGCTGTCCTCGTACTATTTGAAGCAAATTAAATAGTAGAACTGTACTGTATGTTATGATTAGATGATTTTTTTTTCCACATTTGCAATTCCTATCCAAAACCATGAGGGAGAGAGAGAAAGAGCACGTGTTCAGGCTTCCATCCACCTGGAGTATATTCGTCCAAGTACACGACAACGTGAAAAAAACAATCTAATATATTCACGTATTTGGTTCTCATTCTCCCAAGTCTCTATCTGAAATTGGAGCAGCAGAGACATGATACACAATTGGACCCCAACTGTCAAAACTTTTGGAAACTACGGAATCCAAGTCGGCAAATATGAAATATCACATGCTGGGTCTAAATTCTGCACATGGGCGGTAAAATTGCTTTGGAATTTAGGGGCTTGTGCATGTGCACTGCTTACATGCATGATATGTGCGCACTGATAAACCAAAATATTGTTTGGATGACGTTGCTTCTTCATTTTCGAATATTTATTTATTATTGTAACTTGTATTCTTGAGTCCAAATTTATAATCCGATCTGAAAATTTAGCGGCACGACTCACATGAATAATTTTTTAAAAGTTTGTGATAATTATGAAAGGTACAAGCCGATGATGGAATAAACAGTCATATTTTGTAATTAGGGTTGCAAGGTTTTTCTTGGTTCTTGAGAGACCGAATTGTATTGTATCATTCTTTCTTTCATTACAGTGAAATTTCTCCTGTATTTTATCTGTGGACGTAAACTTTATAATCGAATTACGTAAATCCTTCACCTCATTTTCTCTTTTCTTTTCTATACTTTGTTTTGTTCGTTTGTGTAATTAAGATTGTTTGCATGATTTCTAACAATATATATGTTGAATTTAGAGGATATTAATTCCTCTCGTTGATTTTCATGTATCTTTGAACCAACCATAGACAGAATCGTCTAAATTTTCTGTGATTTCTTTACCGTTTGGAGCTTCAGAAATCTGAATCCCTTATGCAATTTGCCTTGATTGTAAAATTTTCTCGTTGGAGGCCTAAAATAGATAAGCTCAGATCTTGTTAGCGCGTAAGTTGAAGTTATATGTCCAAGGTACCGGTTGTGGGGTTAATAGACTATGGCAATGTCCTAATCAAGTTTGGACAAGGCGGTGGACTATGAGAAAGTGTGGACCAAGGATTATGATTGATCAAACTGGACTTAATTTGTTTTACATTGAATAAATGTATTTTTCCTAAAAGCATTTCATACTGAAAACACATGGAGCCTTCAAGCGGACTACTATCCCTTTCCAAGTAATGAATGTTCAATTACTCCGGTTTGCGCTAAATTACGTACCCATCTTGCCTTTGAATTTCTCCATTATTCATTCATACATGAGGTCACTTGGGCGGCGAGCAATTGGAAAGTTCTAAGATATTAAAGAATTTATGTGGAGATGGATTGTGACTACCGTATTGCAATGTCTGTAAATGGTCATTATCCTGATGATCACAGCGTTGCGAGAATCAAAACACCCAAACTCTTCTTTCTCCAACTCTCCTTTTCTCTCTATACTTTCTCTATGCTCTCTCCCTCTGTCTATTGAAAGCCAGAATATAAAAGGAAAAAGCAAGAGGGAAAAAAAAAAAAAAAAAAAAAAGTAAAGAAAAAGGAGTGAACTCTTTGGCTTAATTACTCTCAAAACTCAAACACGATTCTGGGTTGAAATTGTTAAAAATCTCAAATAATGATTAGAAAATAAAGCAAACACTACCTCGAGACCAAATCTAAAGTCCAATAGTTTAAGAGTGTGTTTAAAGTGATAAAAAGTGATATAAAATAAGATAAAGTAAGATAAATTCATAATGCGTGCAATGAAATAAGTTTTAAAAATTTTTTGAGATTTTCAGAAGCTTTTTTTTTTTTTTTCAAACCAAACATCACCTAAATAGTCAAAAATCTCAAAAATAATCAAAAATAAATATCAGATATTACATGATACATATTATAAGAATGTGGCATATCATGTGCAGTAAAATTAGATTGCATCATCTGATTATGGTTTAGTTAGCTGATGAGTCGTTATGATTATTATATGATCAAGGTCTAATTTTTCAAAAAGAATAAAATGAGATTTTAAATTGTTAGATAATCGCTTATTAATATAATTGACATGTAATTAATTATTTGGAAGATCAGATATTATTAATTGTCGAAATAATAATCTTATGTCTTTTATGTTAATTTTATCTAAGGATTAATTATACTAACACCCTTTTAACTATACCTCAACTTTAATTTACCTTTTTCATTTATTAAACTTAACACTTTAATTCCCTCATTTATTTAAAAAGATTCCATTTAGAAATTGTTAAAAAAATCCGTTAACATTTATAGGTTAATTATACTAACACTCCTTTAACTATACTTCATTTTTAATTTATTCTCGTTAGCTATTAGTTATAACACTTTGACCTACTCATCTATTTAAAAAGAGTTTTATTCAAAAATTATTAAAAAAAAATATGCTAATTATTTATTTATTTATTATTTCTTAATTATTTCAATCTGTTTCTAATGTAATTATTACTCACATATATTTAAATTTAAACCTTATAACTAAAGATTTGCCTAAGTTAAGTCTAATAACTGTTAGCCTTTTATTTATTTATTATTCTTTAATTATCTCAATCTGTTTTAAATATAATTATTGCTCACATATATTTAAATTTAAAACTTATGATTAGAGATTTATGTGGGTTAGGTCGGATAAATCATTCGATTTTTTTTTATAAATAAACAGATTGAATTTTTCTTATCCTATCCGAAAACACTAACCCGAATCTAATTTTGATAAAAAATCAAATCAAATCAATTATTGATCTTAATAATAAATATTTTTATTTATTTATTCTATATTTATTATATATAATAGAAAATGTATCCTCAAAATTTGGTTTGAAATTTTCAGCTAAATTTAAATTAAAAAAGAACTAAATCAAATGGAAATGTTGTAAAATTAAAAACCCAAAGTTATTAGGTTTGATTTGATTTTTTTGATTTTTATTTGGTTTTGCTTACCATATTTCTTTGTAGCAAAAATAAAAAATATATATAGTTTATTTTTATTTTCAAATTGAGTTTTTTTGGATGGGATAAGAAAAAATTCGATTTATTTAATTTATAACAGAAAATTGAATGATTTATCACATTAAAAACAAATTGAGATAATTAAAAAATAACAAATAAACAAAAAACCTTAACCAATTTTTTTTAACTGTTTTCAAACGAAATCTCTTTTAAATATGTGAGGAGATCAAAGTGTTATAGCCAATAGAAGAAATAATAAATTGAAAATGAGGCATATATAACTGAAGAGGCGTCAATATAATTAACCCTCTTGAAGGAGTATTAGTATAATTAATCTTATAAAAATTAACAGATTTTTTTAATGATTTTCAAATGAATTTTTTTTTAAATAAATAGTGAGGTTAAAATATTAGGGTCAATAGGTAAAGGAATAAATTAAAAATAAAGTATAATTAATGAAATATTAATATAATTGACCCTTTATCTAACATGAGAACGAGGGATGTATTATTAGCGTGCTATTGTTATTTATTTTATTTTTATTTCATTGGATTGACCAAGGACCAATGACGCGTGCTGGTCGACAACTTCCTTGTTTCGGTCAGACTTTGGTTAGTGTTTAACAATTAGTTAAAACAATTGTGCTACTTTTTTCGTGTCGCCCAACATGTAAATTTTAGTAGTGACATTATAAGCCTCTTAAAAAAAAAAAAGTTAAAAGAATATTTCTTGATATATTTTTTATTAATTAAATAAATTTTGATCCAATCCATATTGAAGTTAAAAAACAAATATTTTACTCTTGAACTCATTTTCTGTCTAAATTCGCAATTTAAGCTTCTCAAAAAATTAAAAATATTTTTCGACATGTATTTTTGTAAAAATTAACCTTCACTAATAAATAATCAAACATACTAAAAAAAATTTTTTACTATGTTGGTAAGGTTTTAAAATGGTAAATTCACACAAAACCTTAAATTAAATATATCAAATTTGAATGTTTTTTAAATTGAAGAGAAAAAAAGATTTGTATATTTCTTAAATTAAAAAGAAGAGAAGATTTGCATGTTTTTAAAAAATCACAACCACGATATTTCATTCTAAGTCAAAGATTAAACAAAATACAATCTTACGTAAACTAGAATTTAGTTATGCAAAGAATAAAAAATTCTAATATGTATCGCAAATAAGACACAGGAAGCGCGGGACGAAGCCCCAAGGACACTAGGAGACTACTAGGAGCACGCAAGTTAGCTAATATTGAATTTTGACTTGAAAAATATTCCAGTATATATCACAACTTGTATGGTAGAAGTACGGTAATTCGAGTAATGTATTATTTAAAAATTTCTATTTCTATTTATGAAATTTATTATTAAAAAAATTTATTTATGTATTTAAATTCTAATTAAAGTAAAATCTTTTAATTCTATATATATCTACCTAGAATGTTAACTTTTAAACTCTCTTAAAGGGGCATTTGGTGCAACAAAAAATAATGAAAAACGTGGTTTAGTGATTTTTGGGTATTTGATAAGCAAATTACGTTTTTCAGATATGAATAATGAATTTCTTTTTATTTTTTGTTAACTTTTGTATAGAAAAATCCGTCAGAACGGATTTTCAGGTTCATCGGAACGATTTCGTTGTCAGCACCATTTTTGTGTAGAGAAATCTATTGGAATGCAGCGAGAAATCTGTCGAAACAGTTTTGAAATCTCGTCAAAAAATATTGACAATAGGTCTTGTTTAGTAGCTGATATGACGATGATCACATTAAACAAAAATTACAGTTATTCCATTAATTGAATTCGAATTATGCAATTTTTTTTAAGTTATAATAGGTGTGAATGTATAAAAAAGTAATGAAAAATTTTTAAAATTTTTAAAACTTTTTAAGATTTTTCAGCGCGCCAAACAACCCCTAAATTTCTTTAAAGTAATGAAACTTCTCCCTGGACGTCGGCAGAGTCCGGACAAGGGGGGCTGAAGTCGCCCCACGACTTCAGCAGCTGTGGTAGACATAAACGACAGCGTTTGGGAAAAAAACGGCAGCGTTTTATGTATCTGTTGGACAAAAAAATTTGATTCCAGAATTAAAAAAAAAAAAAAAAACTTGTAAATAAAAATAATTAATCTAATTTTTTGCTCAAAAATAAAATAAAATAAAATAAATCAATAAATAATAAAATATTAGGACACTTTATTTTTTTAGCTAAAAAATTTGACAAAAAAGTATAATAATTTGATATAAAAATAATATGTGATAAAATTTAATTAGAAGAAAGAAAAAAATGAGTAAAAATTAATAAATTTTAATTAATTTTGGTGTGTGAAACGAAATTCAAGTAAGAATATGAAAAAAATAATATCATTTTTGCTGACTTAAATTAATTATTTTTATTTATAATTTTTTTTTAATTCTGAAACTAAATTTTTTTATTTAATAAATACATAAAACACAGTCATTTTTCTCTCAAACCGTTCCTGCGTACAGCAGCCGCTGAAGTCGCCGCGACTTCAGCCCCCCTTGTCCGCAGAGTCCCAGTCGCAGGAGAGGTGGATGGATTAATTGCTCTGCAATTTGATCAATTGGGTCCAAAAGGGTTGTACACTTCTAGTGGCACCCCTCTTCAGCTACATCAACCAATCAGAGTCCAACAAAAGGAAAGACGGATCAGAAGTCTAATCAAAGGGTACCTTTCAAAAATCAAAAATCAAAAATCAAAAAAAAAAAAAAAAAAAGTCTAATCTAAGGTCAGAAATGATTAAGGAAACTACATCCGAATGAAATTACTATTAATTAAGCACCGTTTAGTTGGTTAATAAATAAACAAAATTTTTAAAATTTAGTTATTTTTTATTTTATTTTATGAATTAAAAATTAATAAATTATATTATTTTATATTATTTTTTACCATTTCAAATACACCATCAATTTAAAATAAAATTCGATGATAGGCGGAGCCGGAGAAACAAGCCTAAAACAGCTAGAGAAGACTTCTCAAATCCCCTCAACCTATAAGCATGGAGAACAAAATAAAAATTCGTGCTCTATCAACCCGTCTCAATCCATGTCAACCATCAACCAAGGTATGTGACTTATTATATTATTTTTAAAAATAAGTTAATAAAATATATTTTATATTAATTAAATTAATTAACTTAATTAATTAAATTTAATTTGGTTTTATTAAATTTTTATTAAAAATAATTTAATTCAATAAATAGAATAATTTTAATTAACTAAAATTAAATTGATTTAGTAAATTATTTTAATTATATTTTTTATTGAAAATAATTTTATAAAAAAATATAATTATTTATAATTATATTAAAAATTAATAATTCAATCCAATAATTATATTTTTTGATAAAATTAATTATTAATTAAATTACTTAAAATTGATAAGTAACTAAATTAAATTGATTATAATTAAATTTGGGTAACTCATTTAATATAAAAAATATTTTCTTAAATTATTTTTAATAAATAATATAATTAATTGTATTTAATATATTTTATTTATTGAATTAAAATATTTTTAATAAAAAATATAATTAAAATAATTTAATTTAATTAATTAAATCAAATTAAGTGAATTAATATGAAATATATTTTATTAAATTATTTTTAAAAAATTATGTAAATAAATATGTTTAATATATTTTAGTTTTATTTTATTGAATTATTTTTAACAAATAATATAATTAAAATAATTAAATTTAATTAATTAACAATTATAATTCTAACTAATAATTATCGTTTCTGAATGTGTTTTTAAGTTTTTATTTTTTATTATGAAAATAAAAATTAAATATAAAAAATTAAATATAAAAGTTAACAATTAAAATATAAAAATTAAACACAAAAATTAAAAAGTTGTCAACTTTATCAAACCGGTCTTAATTTTCTGGATGGTCTTGAATTAATCGAAAGCAAGCATATCAATGTGTGAGATATCTCCGCAGGAGCTACAACTTTTTAGCTGCTGGGGGGCAAACAGTCGAGCTGGCCATGTACGTAGACGTAGCTTAAAAGAGCGTTTGAACGGAAAAAGTTTAGTAAAAATTATAATAAAAATATAATTAATTTAATATAAAAATGATATGTATTAAAATTTAATTAAAAATATAAAAAATAATTAAAATTTAATAAATATTAATGACCAAAACAAGACCTAAATATGCATTGATACATATATCATTTCAAAGTTTTAGAACCCCCGCTGATCAAATTCTCTACGTGACATGACATTCACATCACAATAAAGTTTGGCACAGTAATTAATGTCCATGATTGTCTAAATTAAATTAGTAGTATCTGTCGTTGTCTGGTCAAAAATTGCTTAAAGACAATGGCCGGTGTTGGACTAATTAAAGTATATATTTTGATTTGTAAAAAAATAAAAAAATAAATAAAAAATTTCAAATAATTTTTAAAAATTTTTAAAACTTATTTCACTACACGTGTTACGAACTCATTATTTATATTAAAAAATTTTAATATTTCATTAAAAAAATAAAAAATCTAAAAAGAGATTAATCGAGTGGATAAATTTTTTTGACAATTATATTTTTCGAGTTGAAAAATTTCAAACAAGTACAATTGTTACTATTTTATACTAACTTTTTTGAATCCGTGGGAACTGATTTGGGAAATTGTTCATACGATTTTGCTCTGGTGGTAAAAAAATGTCACTATTCTTTTTCAAAAAACTCTGTTAAATACCAAATACCTAAAATTAACTCAAATCATATTTTTTTTTATTTTTTATCACTCAAAACACTACCTATATAACAAATTTATTCATTGATTTGACATGTATACGTTATTCAACGGTTAAAATTTTATCTCTGTATAATATTGGCACGAGCAAAAACTAATATATATATGTTCATCGAATTTTACAGTGGCGTTGTTATCAGCTACCCTAATGCCTAGGCTTATGTTTGGGGTGTTTAGTCGGTAAAAATTTAATAAAAAGTATAATAAAAATATAATGATTTAATGTAAAAATAATAAGGGATAAAATTTGATAGAAAGAATTTAAAAAAAATTAATAATTTATTATAAATTTTGATGAGTTTTAATTTTTTGATTGACAACTAAACAAGTTCTTTTTCTTGGGACTTTGTTAAATAAATAAAGATTGTATTTGATTTGCTTAGAAAAGTTAAAAATTTTTAAAATTTATTTACTTTTTATGTACGAATTACAAATTCACAACTTATCTCACTTTTTATCACTCTAAACACACCTAAAAATCCAAATCATACATGTAATTCCTCAATCATTGTATATGGCCAGCCAACTATAGGTTCTACGGAGTTCTAATGGCAATGTTTAATTAGTCAAATTTTGATAAAAAAATATAATAAAAATATAAAAAAATAGATGTAAAAATGATTTGTGGTAAAATTTAATTGAAAAAAATACAATAAATTAGTGACAGTTGATAAATTTTAATTAATTTTAGCCAATTAAATATCCCAATGCACCAAGTTGGCTTGACTATGCCCTGACACGTCCTATCCCGATCGGTGAGAAAATTAACCAACTAGAGTTGTGTGAGTGCAAAAAAAACATTTGTCTCATGATCGTAGGTTGTGAGAACGCATTTGTCTTAAAAAAACATACTCTGAATAAGTATATTATAATATTAAAATGAGCACTATAACGGGATTAGGTAATCAAAATAATATTTCATCAATTCTTCCCAAAATCCTTCCTCTTCAAGTAATTCATTGCAATTTGAGTTGCATCAATTATGAAGGTTGTTATCTCCTTTTAATCAAGAATGAGCTTTAATTAGGGCTATAAGAGGAAACAAATAATTCAATCTTGATTTGTGTTCAGTTCATAAAAACCTTGTTTGAGATTAACTCAATATGAAATTAAGTGAAGCTTGAACACATTTTGCAATAAAATTAAGTATGTGTAAAGTAATCAAGGGCCTTGAGCTCAACTCATTTAAATTCTGACTTAGAAATTTAGCAAGTCAAACTTAAACATAATTTCAATTTGGTAAAAATTTTAAACTAAATTTGACCAACCTATTACACGACTTTAAAACTTTGTTGTCCTAATTTTTGTTATGAAATGAACCATTGTTTATATCGGTTCACAAATTTTCTTGGTTCAAACCGGCCCGAGTCAATCTAAAATTCAAAACCTTAACTTCATGTGGGCTGCAGTGTTGCGAAAACGGTCCAAAGCTTGATCATCACCCAAACTCTTCAGGGTAGGGATCTGTGGATGAGCCAAAGACCATAGGGTTACAAAATTAATTACTACCCCCGCCACTGTACTTGAGCCCGCAGTTGTGTGCTCGTGAGGTGGCCTAAAAGCCCAAAATATCGTACCTTTTCAGTTCCTCTTTTTTTTTTTTCACTGTCTCAAGAAAAATGAGTAGAAAACAAAAGGAAAGGAAAAATTCATTTTGTATACGACATACTTCACCTTGGTGTCAGTCCCCGGGCCCACTAATAACCACATCTTTGATCAGTCGGATGAGCTAGTTGGTGTTGGGAGGCCTAATCATAAATTGATATAACTAAAACACGGTCGTGATCTTTTGTGGTTACAGTGCTGCTGGTATGCCAGAGAGCAGATAATCTAAACTCTTGGATCTGAATGCTAAGGTCCGTTTGGAGCTCTGAAGATCTCTGAAATGTTCTGAAAAACTTTTAAAATCTCTAAATTTCTCTAACACTTTTTACACATTCACAAATATTACAACTCTAGAAAAAATTACATAACTCGAGTTCGATTAATCGAATAGCTGCAATTTTTTTTTTAATGTGACCACCGTTATCTAAGCTACCAAACAAGACCTATTGTCAATATTTTTTGAAGAAATTTAAAAATCGTTCTGACAGATTTCAAAATCGTTCCGACGGATTTCTCTGCAAAAGTCAATATTTTTCACTATTCATCTCTGAAAAAAGTGATTTGTCACCAAACACTCAAATATCACTTAAACCACATTTTTTATTATTTTTTATTATTTTTCGTTACTCTAAACAACCCTGAGACGGGTATTACCAACCAAGGAAGTCAAACTTCAGATTCAGATCCAGAGGAGGGCCCGTGGCGGTCATTTCAGTAATTTAGCAACATAAAGAGGGAAAAATCTGTAAATTCATGTGCACCGGACCTTTGAAAGTCATAAATGCTCAGAGCATAGCAGAGCGGAGCAGAGAAGACGATGGCGCGAACGCCGGCGGCGATCCGGTGGTCGACGGCCGCATATGCTCTCGTGCTGCTGCTCTTCTGCTTTCTTATCCAACCGTCAATCTCCATCTATTGCGACGAAGACGATTGCTACGACCTCCTCGGGTACGTTTCTCTCTCTGATCTTTGTCCCCCCCCCCCCCAAATTGTCCTCCTCTGTTCAGTTCATTATTGATTTCAATCCACTTTTCTCTTTTCTAGGGTTTCTCAAAGTGCCAATGCCTCAGAAATCAAGAAAGCCTACTATAAGCTCTCTTTGAAATAGTAAGTTTCCGTACGTAAATACATATATAGATGTGTATCTATACATACATATATTCAATTTCCACGTTTTGTGTCCAGTCATCCAGACAAGAACCCCGATCCGGAGTCGAGAAAGTTGTTCGTTAAAATTGCAAATGCATATGAGGTATTTGCTAATTAATTGATGTACGAAAAGTTTAAGTAATTTGCGTAATTAAGTGAACGGTGGCTTTTGTTCCTGCCTTAGCAGTGTTTTTAGACTTTCTACAAAATGCTACATATTCCATCACAGTAGATTTATCTCAACCCATTTTTGTGTGTATATGAGGTCCCTTTTCAGATAGAACATTTTTTTTTTTTTTAAATTACAGAACGGCACAATGAATTAGGTTTGCTACTGAATGTTTCCATATTTTGAAACAAGTAGATTCTTTTATTTTCTCTTTTACATTATTTTGTAAAGTTCGATATTTTCAGTACCCTGCAATACTATTTCATTGGAATTTCAAGAATATTTGGGCGAGCAACAATAATAAGTTAGTTGAATTCGTGCTTATATTTCGAAGTAGAAATGGACTAACTACTTTCACAGATATTGAAAGATGAAGCCACAAGGGAACAGTATGATTATGCAATTGCACATCCAGAAGAGGTAAATAGACGTTTTTCATTTGTACAATTTGCAATCTAATTTTTTGTATCCATAGATGTGCAAATTATTTAGAAATGCTTCCTATCAACTCCTTTTAATTACATACTTGCTATTTAGAAATGTTTCTTATCAACTTCTTTTAGTTACCCACTTGCTATCATTTTTCTATAGTTTTCCTAACCCAGCATCAGATTCAAATCCTTCTGGGCTTCTAATTCAACTTCCATGACCAATTGACAATTTGTCCAAACCATGTTCTATTTTATTGTGTCTCAATTAGTATGTCTCAAACATAACCTGTTATTCAGTAGTTGAACCTTTTCCTAGGGCACCTTTCAGTAGTTGAACCTTTTTCTAGGGCACCTTTACTATTAATTCTCAGCAATTAGTAGTGTGAAATTTTAACTCCGGATTAGGTTAATTACGTCACTTACTATAAGTGGCTAAAAAAGAACAGATACCATCAAGACATGATATGGATACATTGACTTAGCAATTTTTTTTGCAAAGAAATAGTACTGCAGGCTGCTGAAAATTTACGTGGTTGGACAAAATGCCTACGTTTATGGGTATGGTATAATCAGGTTTTTACTAATAACCTCTAATAATAGAGTAAGAAGTACAATAGGAGGAGAAAGAACCTTAGAGACCCTTAGATAAAGCTTCCCATCTTTCTCTTAACTTTTCTCTCAACTTAATACTTAGAAAACCCTAATTTGAATTAAGTATGAATATACAATATATCCTATATATATAGGAACAATAAACTCGATAAAAAATAAACTCTAAAACAAGTCCTAAAAATTATGGATCACGCCACTTGCTGGGACAAGTTTCCTGCAACCTGCCTTTGTGTGTTCTCCATTTTTCCCAACAAAGTTAGCTAGTTGCCCTGCCACAGAATTAGGGGTGGACATCTAGTCTGGTCTAACGCTACATATTAACATGTGAAGGGGTTGCCTAAGCTTAACCATATACTAATCAATAAATCCCAAGCCCGCCCACTTAAGCCCACTGAGTTAAAAAATAGATATATTTTTTTACTATTTTATCTCATAAAGTTTTTCAAATTTTATACAATTAAAAAAAAACTAATGAAAGTCTATTTTTTTTTTCATTATCTTATAATTAATCAAAATTAATTTCGACTTTTGGGTCATAAAAGTAACTAAACAAGCAATAAAATCTCTTAGATACTAGAGATGGAAAAAAATCACATTCCATCTTTTGTGTAAGAGGCCCCCCTCCATCTCTTCTCTTAGACCTATAGATGGCATCACAGAAGAGACGACGTTAGAGGTTTGACTGACGATAGCTGGCCGAAAACCCTCCGATGCCCAAGTCAATATTGGGCTCCAGTCGAAGAAGAGAAAAACTGAAAAGAAGAAGAAGAGAGAGCCCCCCAAGATATAGATAGATATATATATATATAGAGAGAGAGAGAGAGATCTTCTAGAATATACCTTATTTTGTCTTTATATAGCCTGTGAAGGTGGGAAAGTGTTGGGTTCCCATGTCCTTTCTGTCAGATAGTGGGAAGGTGGGAAAGTGGAGGTTTCTTCCTCCTCAATCTTTGTGAACCAAGAGCTAATGAGATGCCAGGTGTTGGGGTGGTGCCCATGCATATTTCTTGACCCTCCAGGTACATAACACCTAACATTTAAAAATTTATATAATTTTTAATTTTTATTATAAAATAAATAAAAAATATTTTGAAATTTGTATTTTAATTTTAAATATTATTCCTACTCTCGGCTCAATTTTATATTCGGGCCTAAAAATTTTCCCAAGCTTATCTCATTTAATTTAAAAGCAAACCCAAGCCCTAATACATATGGGCGGGCTTGAATAGGTCCCATAGGCTAGGGGGCTTTGGTTCGAGCAACATCCAATGAGTCATCCAGCGAATCCGTCTGCGCCTATGTATCTTTCGGCTTTTCCCAGGGAGTTCCAACGGGCTCTTGGCAAACTTGCTAGCGAGCCCTTGAACTGCTGCATCATACCTCTAGGGCTGCTGGTATTTGAGATGAGTATGAGCCACAACTTTAACATATGAGACAAGCCGTTCTCTTATATGGCATCCTTGCTAGCGCCGGGACTAAGCAACTGTCGCCCTTAGACATTTTACCTTGTACAATTATTAACAGAATATTGGCATGTGTCAAATTTTCAGGTCATAATAAACTGAGCAATGAAAAGTATTTGAATGGTCATGTACAGCTAAATTTCACAATTTGGATCAGTTCCAGTTATGCATGTTAGGTGTTTTATTTTAATTTTATGAAACCAGGATGGAAACTGGTTCACCACAGTTGCTTTTGTCATTGCTCTCAAGCTCCAAGTACCTATTTGGGTATCATGGGCTTTGGGTGGTAATGCTTTGTAGCATTCTATGGTGAAACATGGAGTTTTGACGTATTTTGGCTGAAAAAACATCATCAAAAACTTCTAATTCTTCTTTCTTTAATGTTAATTCTTTTGCTTTATGCTACTGTATGAGCATCTCTATGTGTGTGTGTAAACATATCACTATATTACTACAGAATGATTATATTTGGTGGCATAAATCATTTTGATAACCAATGCTCAACATTTTAGGCTGTGAGTTCAATTCCCTCTCCACTCTAACTACGTGAATTGAAGTTCTTCTTAAAATGGCAAAAAAAAAAAAAAGTTAATAATAATAAAATAGATTTGCTGAACTTCAATCTCAATATCAGCAATACTCAAGTTTCAAATTTTCTTTGTGCTAGTTTTTTTACAATGCCGCTCGCTACTACCAAGCATACTACGGTCACAAAACAGTGAGAACTTTTCCTTCTCTTCCCTGATTTTGTGCACTCCTTTTACTGCAAATTATTTGCAAGACTAGAATTTATAGAACTTTGCATTGCCACGTTATATCTAACTCCTTATATTTTCTATTGCTAGGATCCTCGCGCTGTCCTGGTGGGCCTTCTTTTAGTTCTCTCGGCATTTCAGTATCTAAATCAATGGACAAGGTATAATCAGGTAATTGGACATGCCAAATATTACTTCAACATGATATTAGTGAAGTATCCTTGTGATGATATTTGATAGAGGGGCCAAATATTGGTCTGCTAGTATGTCTCAGAAAATTTCAGTCAGCTGATTGTTCTGACCATATCATCTATTTCTAATTTTCTATTACCAGTTATACTTTTACACTGGGCAGTTCATGGACGTTTCTGCTTCTGTTATATATCAAATGTTATTGTCTTCAACTATGAAAAATTGGTGTGAAGTCACTTTCTCAATATCTTCATCAAACAAATCTCTTTACCATGCTGCATGGCATTTTGCCATTTGAAAATGTCTGCATAGTGTGTTACCTTCAAGTTAACGTTCACATATTAAAAGTCAATGGTTTTATTGTGTTAACTATGTCTTTTTCTTGTATGGATATGTAAATTCTGTTGGGTCACTTACCAAAACAAGGAAAAAGAGTCTGTTTGGTCATGCTAAAGTGCTGGTTGAAGTCTCCACCTATGATAATCTGTCTTCATTCATTAATACTCAACTACTTCATAAACACTCAAACATGTAGATGGGCATTCCATAATCCCCTGTCCAAGATTTTTTCTTTAACATATTTGGTTTTGTTCACCCTTTTCAGGCTTTAGACATGGTCAAGAAGACTCCAGCTTACAAAAATCGACTGCGTGCCCTGGAACTTGAACGCAGTGGAGGGATGACAAACAAGAAGAGGAGTCAAAAACAGATGGACAAGTAAAGCTTGCTTAGGTTTTTATAGTTGCATGATTTTGTTAAACTTATGAGAATAATGATGACATTTGGTTCTTTTTGGGTGTCTATGGTCTAAACTTTTTTTTTTTTTTTTGTAATTATGTTTTTAATAAACTAAACTTGCAGATTCCATTGTGTGGTTTGTTAATCTGGTTAACCATGTTTATGTAACAGGACAATGGTAGAAGAGCTCAGCAAGGAACTTGACCTCCAGATAAAGGGAGCTGAAAAACCATCCATGTGGGAACTTCTGGGTGTCCGCTTCATACTCCTACCTTACACAATTGGGAAGGTTAGAATTTAGAATGTAATCTCATAATTAGCAGTATTTTTCACAATTTTTTGAAAGCATGTGGAACTTATGGTTTTCATGTGCCTGATCATAGGTTATGCACTTCAAGAATTACTGATTATATTCCCGTTTTCCAGTTATTGTTATGGAATATGTGTTGGCTCTGGAGATACCGGGTTAGACTAGCTCCATATTCTTGGGAAGATGCTTCCTACTTGACCCGAAGATCCCTGGGGGTCCGTCTTGATTCGTGGAGATCCATGGGTAAATATAGTATTAGATCACGTCATCTATTTGAAGATTATTTGGGTTCTTTCAAGTTGACATTTCCTTCATTCTTGTATTTTATTCTTAGGGCTGAGGGTGGGGGGTGAGGGAGTGAATTTGTCGGTGCTTGCTGGACAATACATATGCCGACCATAGCACCACCAACTAGTCAATGCCTATGAAAATACCACCTCAGTGTGGTGGCCCTCTGGGCCAAGGCATAACAACATCCCAACCCGTGTGCAGGCACGTGGGGACCATGTTAATTACTGATCGGCTGGGCAATGCATATGATGCCGTATGCTGGCTGTATAATCAACTATTCAATGCCCATGAAAATACCACCTGAGTTTGGTTGCCCAGAGGTAAAGGATTAACACCCACCCCCCCCAAAAAAAAAAATGAAATAAAATAAAATACAGAACATGTGGATTGGTGGTCAAAAGAGCATGGTTCTAGTCACAAGGCGGTGCCATGGTTCTAGTCACAAGGCGGTGCCAAGACGTACCCATTAAATCCTGTAACCACTGGCTTCTTACCGCCATGCTTTCTTTGGGAGTCGGGTGCACTAAGGTTTAAGGTTGACTCGGGAGAATGCTGGGAAATCCCATCAGTTGTGGGCTTGTTTAAGTGTAGGAGCCACCATGTTCACATCCAATTTGGATTACCGTGCAGTGGTCGCCCCTCCCCCTCCTACCCTTTTTTATCAATCGAGGGAAACATCATGACTTCTATTCTTTGTTTGTTTCAACCATTTGTCATGGAATCAACTTAAGTAAATCAAACCCCCTGCCAAGAAGTTTATATAAAAGGGTAGAAGAAAAAACAAATAGAATGCAGCATGATAGACAAGATTATAACAATGATTATTGTCTGTAGTTCGGTAGGCAAAGGGATTCATCATCATCTAAGAGTTGAGCGGTTGTGACTTCCACCCCTCCCTGTATATCACATGTGCAATTGCACCTA
>JAVXUM010043722.1:0-20269 GCA_035590655.1 Pouteria glomerata | reverse complement strand
GTTATTATCTAAACTGTGACAGGGACTTATTAGGTACTCCCCGATAGTCCACTTTTAGGCCGTTATATAGCAGTTTTATCTCGTGGGTCCACTATACTCTCGTTGTGTTTACTCTGATACGGAGACGGTAGAGATCATGATATGCATGCTATAACACTCACGCCCCCGGGCCCCCGGGTTCGGGGCGTGACAAATAAACTATAAAACTTCTTATTAAATTGAAACTAAAGTGTTACTGTACTTCAAAGAATAAGAAATAACAAAGCGTAAAACATAAGCAATCGAACAAGCACAAAACTTAGCAGCCACGAACCTCCAAAGCATAATGAAAACTCTAAAAGAAATCTCTCTAAAACTTAAGAAATTGCAAAAGTTATGAAAAATATACGGCTGGTAGAAAGGAACCCTTTAAAAAATACACAAAGTTCTAATTTATAGAATAACCAAAACCTTAGAAAAAAAGTCCACAAAAAATTTGTAGAAGCCGTCCTGTTCGGACGGCTCGCACTAGCGTCCGGACGGCAGTAGGTCCCTTCTTCAATCCTTTGGCCAACATATACTTGGGTGTCCGGATAGTAAAGTATCTTGATGCTCTTCAACATTATTTGCTTCCATACTATTGTCCGGACGGGTTGGGAGGGGCATCCAGACGGTAGTGTCCAGGACACCCTTCTGACTTGGTTCTTGTTCTTTTATTCCTTTTTCTTCATTCTCTTCATCACTTGTCAATAGAATATCACCATTTTCACTGCATTGAAGAAAATATACCGTGTAAGTAAAAAAATTACAATAAATTACATGATTTAACAATGAAATAAATACATTCTAACCTAATTTGTTGAGTTGGTAATTACACTTTTTAAGTGTAATCAGCTGCAATGAAGAATATGCACATTGAAACCTCTTCCCAATTGTACCAAAAAGTACAATTTCTGAACCCATACAACACAATCCCACTATTTAGCTTTGACAGACCTGATAGCACTTCGACATGAAATCTCTCGATTGAGACGGATCTGAGGAGGCAGAAGCCAAGGTCAATAGCAAGGCTGAAGCAGATGATTCTAAATTGATCTCACCTCTATTTTAGGAAGCCAACCCTCCTCATACTCTTTAAGATCTAATTGCCCAGACAGCTAAGGTAGCTAAGGCAATCTCTGCCAAACTTCAGAGGTATTCTACTAAAATGAGCAGAGAAGTAAGCTTAGGCCTTTTTCTTTTAATTTTTCTTTTCATCACTTTATTTATAACAATCTTGAGCTGCAATGTAATTACTCTCTTCAATTTAATGGAAGTGACTTTTATTAACTTCCCTTATGGATGGTATAAGACCAAAACACTTGCTAACCCAATCTTAAATTTGTAGAGATATTTTCCAAAAGTTAATTGGAGAAATTATAGCTTCTATTGATGAAGAAGTAATTAGAGGAGTAGCCGAAGACCTTATTGATAAGATCGCTGATAGAGTAATTAGAAACAAGGATTCTTAAATTGTTTAGCATTATTTTTGAGAATTTGTACTTTGATTTCTCAACAATGATGTTTGAGATTAACATCTAATGTGTTTGATATTTTACCCTTTTTGATGATACTTGTTTAAAATACAATACAATAATGTATTTTGAGAACTTTCATTGTCTTTAGAGCGTACAATATACTTTTAGCATGTAAAGAGTTCACCAAGACATTAAGAAGATCTAAGCACATTGCGCTGAAGGTTCTAAAATCTATTTCAAGTTTTGTTGAGCATGATTAAATATTTCTTTGAATTTTGACTATTGTTAGAAATGAAACATCTGATCTATTAAAGACCATGATTACAAATTACTCAAAGCTAACTTGTAAAAGCATTTATTCTTATTCAAAATTTGGGTAAACGGTCTTAATTTCTTATATATAAAGATTAATGCTTTAAAGGCACTTGATCTTAGTTTGTTCAACATGAACCCTTTTCGAATAAAAGGTCCCTGCTACAAAGCTTTAATGGCATTTGATCATTGATTACACTTGAAAAGTGTAATTACAAACTTCACATTTTAATTTAGAATTATGCATTTTCCTAATAAATTCTTTTACTTTTGCTATTTTTATTACTTATTAGATTTATTTACTATAATTCAGGAAACGAATGAAATAACCATGATTTGTAGTGAAGAAAATGGTCCTAAGCTCAAAATAGTCAAAGACTTATGCAGCAGAATTTTGTAGAATACCATGTAATGTTTTAGACATAACTTTTTGGTCAGAACTCCAATTGACACAATTCTTTTCCAATTGGAAAAAAGACTTAAAGGGCTACAAGTTTTGTGTTTTAGCCGAAGCCTGAATCCCTCGTCTTCAAGGTCAAAATCGTGTTGAAAATTTAGAATAGAAAGCTGTGGTCCGGACTACCCCTAGCCCAATCCGGACCAGCAGACAAAGCAAAATTCTAAAGTTAGCCACGGTGGTCTGGACCATCTACAGTGCTGGCCTGGACCAGGCGAGTCCAATAAGATTTCGAGCCTCATCTTCTTTAGGGTTTTATTGGGGCTATAAAAGTCAAAACTTTGTTCATCTTTTAGAGACTTTTCCTAGACCTTTTCCCAGCCGTTTTCCATAATTTCTAGGTTTTAGTTTAGTTTTTTTATATTTTTTAAGATGTTTTAGAAGATTTCTAGTGTATTCATCAATTCCATTTCAACTTGGGTTGTTTTTCGTTTCGTATGTACTTGTTATTTCAAGTTTAAGTTAAAGTTTTCTATTCTTTTTGATTCTCTTTATAGTTTATGTTTTGGTTTTGATTCTTTTTGCATGATTGAATGTTCTTTTGAATGTTTCGTTGAAACCTAGGGTTTAGTCTTGCGTTGTTTGCATTTTCTTGTTTTTTTCATAATAGTTTTAGTTTATTTTTCTTCTTGATTGATTATATCTATTACAAGCATGTTAGGCTGGAAAACTTAAAATCTTGGTTTGGTGTTTCAAAGTAGGGTAAGGGATTTTAAGTAATTGAAAACCCTAAGGGTAAATACGTAGCGTGTATACGTAGGCGTATATACACCTTCTTTGGATTTTTAATTTGATTTATGAAAAAATATTCGAAAACAAAGTTCTTTGTCCATATTCTCTGAAATCTCTGGAAAAGGATTTTGGTTTTTTAAACCCGTTTTCAAATCTTTGACGTAAGCAAATTGAATCCAAAACCACGAATTTTTTAAAAGAAAATTTTTCAACTTTGTAATCCATTCAACGTGAGTACGAAGTTGAGTAAGTGGCAAATTAAACTCTTAACGGAATATCTTCTAATTCTTATTTCCTTTTTTTTTTTTTTTTTTTTCCAGAAAAACATAAAATTTGAATTGCGGTAAAGCAATAGGGGTTTTAATTATGAGATTTTCCTCTACCTGAAAATTGAACATCAAATCAAGGTTACTTTCCATTATTTAAATTTAGAATTATTTGATTTTCGTCTGCTAGTTAAGAAATTTACTTCTTTGCAATTGTTTCCATTATTTACTTTAATTCTTATTCTTTAGGAACTTAGTAGAAAGCTTTACTCAAAAAAAACAAACCATTTTTCTTAGTTATTTTTCAGCATAAGTAGAACCACCTAGAAAAACTTAGAAACTAAAACTTAAGGCTCCATGTGGATACGATCCTAGACTCACTAGGTAAAACTACACCACACACCCTTGCACTTGGGGGTTGATTTTAGATGCACATTTAAGTTGCGGTCAATCATGTAACAAAAAGAATAATTAAGGTTTTAGAGATCACTGTAACAAGTGTAATACATCCCAATCACAAACTTTCAACTCTTATATTAACGTGTTCAACTTCACAATTTGAACGCTTTCCCCGATATGCTGACCACATTAACTATAGTCAAGCACTAGCCATTGTCTCAGCCTCATATTAAAATTAGACTTTATGCTGCTGGCCACATATATTGTGGTCAGGATAATGTAATATGCTCCCTTAACCACTTAGATCTTACGGACATTTACTTAAGTTATTTTTCAAAGGTTCCTTTTGAGATTTTCTTACCCTTTGTTGACATATGGAAGACTTAGTGAAATTACTCTTTTTCAAGTCAATATTGGAGAGAACCTAATGAGACAATCCTCTTTCGAGTCAATACTTAATCCTTTTTTGAATCAAAACTGGGAAAGGCCCAGTGAGATAATTTTTTTTCAAGTTAACATTGGGGAAGATCTAGTGAGATAATCCTTTTTTGACTCAACGCTGCAGGAGATACAGTAAGACAATCCTTTTTTAAGTCAGCAATGGGAAAGGCCAGTGACACAATCTATTTTCAAGTTAGCACTGGGAGACGCCAGTGACACAATCCTTTTCCAAGTCAGCACAGAGGAAGGACCAATGAGATAATCATTTTTCGAGTCAACACTAGGGAAGACCTAGTGCGACGATCTTTTTTTGAATTAGCACTAAAGAAGGCCAGTAAGATAATCGTTTTTCGAGTCAGTACTAGGGGAGGCCCAGTGAGACAATCCTCTTTCGAGTCAGTACTGAGAAAGGCATAATGAGATCATTTTTTTATCTATACGATACTTACACATTATATGATGCTCATATGTAAGACATTTCATTAACAATGAACATTTAAACAAATACTTACACATAGAACAACTTTACATGTGTAGTATTCCATGGTCGCTTGACTGGTTTGTCATCTAAATCAAACAATCGATAAGCTTCATTCTTAAGCACCTCTATAAGACAGAATAGCCCTTCCCAGCTAGCATTGAGCTTGACCTCAGTAGAATTTCTTCTGGTTCCCATAAGCTTCTTCAGTATGTTGTCATCTACCTTAAATTTTTGTGGTTTGACCCCCTTATTGTATTTTTTTTCATCTCTTACAAGTAATTTGCCAGCCTTAGTATTGCTAGTTATCTTCTTTCGTCAATTAAATCCAAACGCACTCTCATAACTTGGTTATTTTCTCCTTAATCGAAGGCTTGAGTGCATATGGTTGATATACCTACTTCCAAAGGAATTACCGTCTCTATGCCATATCCTAGTGAGAATAAAGACTCACTGATTGATCTTCTTGGTATTTGACCGCGTGAAAATAATGCGTTTAAACTCAACCCCCAAGTATAAGGGCGTGCGGTGTAGTTTTACCTAGTGGTTCTAGGATCGTATCCAAGGGAATTCTAAGATTTCAGTTTCTAAGTTAATTCGAAGTTTTTCTAATTCTAAATTACTGAAATTAAATTTTTGGAGGTTTTATAAAGTGAGTTTTCTCTTAAGTTTCCTAAACAACTTTAAATGAGAGTAATGCAAAAATAATCTCTAAAGAATAAAACTCATAAATAGCAGAACAACTAATAATTAGTAAATTCAAGTAATAGACAAATAACCTTGGTTTGGTCAGGTAAATCAAATCTTATAGTTGAAACCCCTATTTATATTTTTACTCAATTCCAATTTCACGTTTTTCTTTAAAAAGAAGAGAAATAGGAATCGGAAGATTTTTCGTTAAAAATTTAAATTACCACTATTCTCAATTCAGGTTCACGTTTTTCACGAAGAAGGGAAACAAGAATCGGAAGATTTTTCTTTAAATAATTTATGGTTTTGAATTCAATTCAACTACGTTAAAGGTTTACAATCAGGTTTAAAGTTCCAAAGTCATTTTCCAGTGATTACAGAGAATATAGAAAAAGAACTTTGTTTTCGATGAACGTTGCGTATATACACTTAGGGTTTTCAATTATTTTGATTTTCTTTACCTTACTTTGAAAACCAACCAAGGTTGTAAAAACTTAGCCTAGCGTACTTATAGAATTCATCATAAATTAATATTAAAATAAATTAAATGGAATATGAAAGCGAACTAACAAAAAATGAAAACAAACAAAAAAAATAAACCTAGATTCTAAATAACGCAAGAAAACAAAACCCTAATTTTTAAGGAAGCATGTAGAAGCGATTTTAATCCTAAAATGCATTCAACACATTCAAATTGAAGACAAAGAATATAAATAAAATAACAAAACTTCTTATTAAATTAAATCGAAAGTGTTACCGTACTTCAAAGAATGAACAACATAACGTAAAACAAGCGTAAGCGAAAACGAACACAAGAACGCAGTTGCAATCTTCCAATACATAATTAAAAACTCCTAGAAAAACTCTCTAACAACTTAATAAATTGAAAAGAATCTGAAACAAATACGGCTGGGAAGAAGTGTCCCCAAAAGAATACACAAAGTTCTAATTTATAGAATAACTAAAACCCTAGAAAACAAGTTCACGGAACTTCTGGAGATGCCGCCCCATTCGAACGGCATGATTTAGGGTCCGGACGGCAGTAGGTAACTTCTTCAACTATTCAGAATTCATATACTTGGGCGTCTGGATGGAGTTTGGTGTAGTTCAGACGGTAGAGTGTCTCTCGGCTGAGAATGTTTGCTTGCTTCCATACTAGCGTCTCGACGATTTGGGTCCTGGATACCTTCCTGACTTTGTTCTTCAGCTCTGTCTTGTGATCTTGCTTATTTTTCTTTATTTTCTTCATCACTTATCAATGAAATATCCTCATTTTCACTGCAATAAAGAAAACACTACATGTAAGTAACAAAATAATAATAAATTATATAATTTAACAACAAAATGAATGCATTCTAACTTAATTTGTTGAGTTGGTAATTACACTTTTCAAGTATAATCAACAGCTATAACTATCAGTCTGGGAGTCCGATTTAGGAGAATTCTTTTCTTGTTTCACGTATTTTTTCGAGATCTACGCGGCCAAACAAAAAAAAATTGAAAAAATTAAAAAAAATTGACAGCAAAACTGCGCACGGCCATAACTCTTTGCCCGAGTGTCTGATTCAGGAAAATTTGTTTTTGAATTCATTTATTTTTTCGAAATCTATGAGACTAAATTAAAAAAAAAAACTGAAAAAACCAAAAAAACATTGCCTAAACCGGACACGCGGGCAGAAAGTTATGGCTGTGTGCAGTTTTGGTGCCTATATTTTTTTTGGTTTTTTCTATTTTTTTCAGTTTGGTCGTGTAGATCTCAAAAAAATACATGAAATCAAAAATAATTCACCAAAATCCGACACCCGAGCGAAAAGTTATGGCAATTCAAAATTTTTGAGGTATAAAGCCTAACTAAAGTGACCAAACAAAACTTGCACAGTTGTAACTTTCAGCCCGAGTGTCCGATTTAGGCGATTTTTTTTTATTTCACATATTTTTTCAAGATCTATGCGACCAAACAGAAAAAAAAAACCACAAAAAAAAATCGTCTGCAAAATTGCTTATGGCCATAACTCTCTGCCCGGGTATCTGATTTAGGCTAATTTGTTTTTTATTTCATGTATTTGTTCGGGATTTATGTTACTAAATTGAGAAAAAACTGAAAACACCAAAAAAAAAAAATGAAAATCACCTAAATCAGATACGCCGGCAGGGAGTTATGGCTGTGCGCAATTTTGGTGCCGATATTTTTTTGGTTTTTTCTATTTTTTTCAGGTTGGTCGCCTAGATATCAAAAAAATAACTGAAATTAAAGAAAAATTCGCCTAAATCGGACCCCCCGAGCGAAAAGTTATGGCCATTCAAAGTTTTCGGGGCATAAATCTTAACTAAAGTGACCAACCAAAACTTCACATGGCCATAACTTTCAGCCCTGAAGTTCGATTTAGGCAAATTTTTTTTTATTTCACGTATTTTTTGAGATCTACGCGACCAAACCAAAAAAAAAAATTCGGCAGCAAAACTGCGCACGGCTATAACTCTCTGCCCGGGTATCCAATTTAGGCGAATATTTTTTTAGTTTCATGTATTTTTTCGAGATCTATGTGACTAAATTAGGGAAAACCAAAAAAATCAAAAAGTAATTGACTGAATTAGACACGCGGGCAGAAAGTTATGGCCGTGCGCAGTTTTCGCGCCGATATTTTTTTGGGTTTTTTCCCTTTTTTCAGTTTGGTCGCATAAATCTTGAAAGGATACAAGAAATCTAAAAATGAATTCAACTAAAACGGACACTTGAGCAAAACGTTGTGGCCATTCAAAGTTTTCGGGAGGTAAAGCTTAAATAAAGTGACCAAACAAAACTTCGCACAGCCATAGTTTTCAGCTCAGGTGTCCGATTTAGGTGAATTCCTTTTTGATCTCACATATTTTTTCGAGATCTACGCGACCAAACAGGGAAAAAAAAAAGGAAAAACCAAAAAAAAATTTGGCAATAAAACTGCGCACGGCCATAACTCTCTGCCCAGGTGTCCAATTTAGGTGAATTTTTTATTGATTTCATGTATTTTTTCGAGGTTTATGTGACCAAATTGAAAAAAACTGAAAAAACTAAAAAGAATCGCCTAAATTGGACATGCGGACAGAAAGTTATGGCCATGCGCCATTTTGGCCTTGATATTTTTTTCTAGTTTTTTCCATTTTTCTAAGTTTAGTGGCATAGATCTCAAAAAAATAAATGAAATAAAAAAAAAATCTCCTAAATCGGACACCCGAGCAAAAAGTTAAGGTCATTCAAAGTTTTCGGAGGTATAAAGCTTAACTAAAGTGACCAAATAAAAACTTTACTTGGCTTTAAATTTCTGCCCGGGAGTCCGATTTAGGCGAATTTTCTTTTTATTTCACGTATTTTTTCAAGATCTACGCGTCCAAACAAGAAAAAACAGAAAAAACCAAAAAAATAATCGGCAACAAAATTATGCACGTCCATAACTCTCCACCCGTGTTTCTGATTTAGGCAAATTTTTTTTTATTACATGTATTTTTTTGAGATCTATGTGACGAAACTGAAAACAATCAAAAAAAAAAATAATCGCCTAAATCGGACACGTGGGCAGAAAGTCATGGCCGTGCATAGTTTTGGCGAAGATTTTTTTTTTAGTTTTTTCTCTTTTTTTTCAGTTTGGTCGGATAGATCTCGAAAAAATACATACAATAAAAAAAATTCAACTAAATCAAACACCCGAGCGAAAAGTTATGGCCATTCAAATTTTTCAGGGTATAAAGCTTAACTAAATGGACCAAACAAACTTCGCACGACCATAACTTTTAGCCCGGGAGTCCAATTTAGGTGAAACTTTTTTTGATTCCACGTATGTTTTCCAAATCCACCTAAATTGGAAACCCGAACGAAAAGTTATGGCCGTTCAAAGTTTTTGGGGTATAAATCTTAACTAAAAGCCTTCGCACGACCATAACTTTTAGCCCGGGAGTCCGATTTAGGCAAACTCTTTTTTGATTTCACATATTTTTTTGAGATCTACGCGACCAAACAGAAAAAAATAGAAAAAACAAAAAAATAAAATTTAACAGCAAAACTACGTACGGCCACAACTCTCTGCCAGGTGTCCGATTTAGACAAATGATTTTTTGATTTAATGTATTTTTTCGAGATCTATGTGACCAAATTGAAAAAAACTTAAAAAACCCAAAAAAAAAATCGTCTAAATCGGACACGATTTAGAATTTTCAGGGTATAAAACTTAACTAAAGTGACCAAACAAAATTTCGCACGGCCATAACTTTCAGGCCAGGAGTCCGATTGAAGTTAATTTTTTTTTTATTTCACTTATCTTTTTGAGATCTACGCGACCGAACGGAAAAAACAGAAAAAACCGCCGATATTTTTTCTGGTTTTTTTCCTTTTTTTTTTTTCAGTTTCGTCGCATAGATCTCAAAAAAATACATGAAATCGAAAAAAAATTCATCTAAATCGGACACCTGAGCGAAACGTTATGGCAATTCAAAGTTTTCGGAGTATAAAGCTTAACCAAAGTGACCAAACAAAAAACTTCGCACGACCTTAACTTTCAACTCGAGAGTCCGATTTAAGCGAATTGTTTTTTGATCTCACGTATTTTTTTGAGATCTGCGCGACCAAATGGAGAAAAAAAAAAGACAAAATGAAAAAACAACTCAGCAACAAAATTGCGCACGACCATAAGACTCTGCCCAGGTGTCCGATTTAGGTGAATGTTTTTTAGATTTCATGTATTGTTTCGAGATCTATGCGATTAAATTGGAAAAAAAATGTGAAAACCAAAAAAAAAAATTACCTAAATCGAACACCCGGGTAGAAAAGTTGTGGCCGTGCGCAGTTTTGGCGCCGATATTTTTCTGGTTTTTTCCTTTTTTTCAGTTTCGTCGCATAGATCTCGAAAACATACATGAAATCGAAAAAAAAATTCACCTAAATCGGACACCCGAGGTAAAAGTTATGGTCATTTAAAATTTTCGGGGCATAAAGCTTAACTAAATTGACCAAACAAAACTTCGCACGGTCATAACTTTCAGCCTGAGAGTCCGATTTAGGTGAATTTTTTTTATCTCATGTATTTTTTCGAGATCTACGTGACCTAACAAATAAAAAAAGAAAATCCAAAAAAAAATTTCGTCAGCAAAATTGCGCACGGCTATAACTCTCTGCCCAGGTGTACGATTTAGGCGAATGTTTTTTACATTTCATGTATTTTTTTGAGATCTATGTGGCTAAATTAAAAAGAAAATCTAGAAAACCAAAAAAAAAATTGCCAAAATCGGACACGCGGGCAGAAAATTATGGCCGTGCGCAGTTTTAGCATCGATATTTTTTTGTTTTTTCTTTTTTTTTTACAGTTTCGTCGCACAGATCTCGAAAATATACATAAAATAAAAAAAAAATTCACCTAAATCGGACAGCAAAAATTCATGTATTTTTCCGAGATCTACGCGACCAAACAAAAATAAAAAGAAAAACTAAAAAAAAAATTCAGCAGCAAACCATGCACGGTCATAACTCTCCGCCCGGGTGTCCGATTTAGGCAAAATTTTTTTTTATTTTATGTATTTTTTCGAGATCTATGTGACTAAATTGAAAAAAACCAAATAAATCAATAAAAAATCACTTAAATCAGATACGCGGGCAGAAAGTTACGGCCGTGTGCAGTTTTGGCGACGATATTTTTTTTGGTTTTTTTCTAATTTTTTCAATTTGGTCGCATAGATCTCAAAAAAATACATGAAATCAAAAAACGTTTCATCGAAATCGGACACCCGAGGGAAACGTTAAGGCCATTCAATGTTTTCAGGGTATAAAGCTTAAATAAAGTGACCAAACAAAATTTCGCACGACTATAACTTTCAGACCAGGTGTCCGATTTAGGCAAAAAAAATTTTTATTTCACGTGTGTTTTTGAGATCTAAGCGACCGAATGGAAAAAGCAGAAAAAACTAAAAATTAAATTCTGCAGCAAAACTGCGCAAGGCCATAACTCTATGCCTGGGTGTCCGATTTAGGTAAATTTCTTTTTGATTTCATGTATTTTTTTGAGATTTAAGTAACTAAATTGAAAAAAACTTAGAAAACCAAAAAAAATCGGCTAAATTGGACATGCAGGCAAAACGTTTTGGTCGTACGTAGTTTTGGCGCCGATATTTTTTCTAGCTTTTCCCCCTTTTTTTTTTTCAGTTTCGTCGCATAGATCTCAAAAAAATAAATGAAATAAAAAAAAATTTACCTAAATCGAACACCCGAGCGAAAAGTTATGGCAATTCAAAGTTTTCGGGGTATAAATCTTAACTAAAGTGACTAAACAAAACTTCACACGACCATAACTTTCAGCCCGGGAGTCCGATTTAGGTGAAATTTTTTTTATTTCACGTATTTTTTCGAGATCTGCGCGACCAAATGGAAAAATTGAAAAAATTAAAAAAATAAATTCAGCAGCAAAATTGTGCACGACCATAACATTCTGCCCGGGTGTCCGATTTAGGTGAATATTTTTTAGATTTCAATTATTTTTTCGAGATCGATGTGACTAAATTGAAAAAAATCGAGAAAACAAAAAAAAAATTGCCTAAATCGGACACACGGGTAGAAAGTTATGGCTGTGCGTGGTTTTGGCGCCAATATTTTTCAGGTTTTTTCTCTTTTTTTTTTTGGTTTCGTCGCATAGATCTTGAGAACATACATCAAATAAAAAAAAAAGTCACCTAAATCGGACACTTGAGCGAAAAGTTATGGCCATTCAAAATTTTCGAGGTATAAAGCTTAACTAAAGTGACCAAACAAAACTTCGCACGGCCATAACTTTCAGCCTGGGAGTCCGATTTAGGCGAATTTTTTTTTATCTCATGTATTTTTTCAAGATCTATGTGACCAAACAGAAAAAAAAAAAAACCAAAAAAAAAAATTTGGCAGCAAAATTGCACACGACCATAACTCTCTGCCCGAGTGCCCGATTTAGGTAAATTTTATTTTGATTTCATATTTTTTTCCAAATCTAAATCGGACACGCGGGCAGAAATTTATGGTCGTGAAGTTTTTTTTGATTTTTTCTGTTTTTCTCAGTTTGGTCGCGAAGATCTCGGAGAAATACATGAAATCAAAAAACAAAATTCACCTGTGAAAAGTTATGGCCATTCAAAGTTTTCGGGGTATAAAGCTTAACTAAAGTGACCAAACAAAACTTTGCACGGCCATAACTTTCAGCCTGGGAGTCCGATTTAGGTAATTTTTTTTTTTAATTTCACGTAAGTTTTCGAGATCTACGCGACCAAGTAGAAAAAAAATGAAAAAACGAAAAAAAAATTTTACAACAAAACTATGTACGGTCATAACTCTCTACCCAGGTGTCCGATTTAGGCAAATATTTTTTTATTTCGTCTATTTTTTTGAGATTTATGTGACTAAATTGAAAAAAATTGAGAAAACCTAAAAAACAATCGCCTAAATCGGACACGCGGGCAGAAATTTATGGCCGTGTGCAGTTTTGGCGCCGATATTTTTTTTGGTTTTTTTTTTTTTTTTAATTTGTTCGCATATAACATGAAAAAATATTTGACATCAAAAAATAATTCACCAAATCAGACTCCCAAGCAAAAAGTTATGGCCATTCAAAGTTTAAATAAAGTGACCAAACAAAACTAGACACGGCCATAACTTTCAGCTCGGGAGTCCGATTTAGGCGGATTGTTTTTTGATTTCCTGTATTTTTTTGAGAACTACGCGACCAAACAGAAAAAAACTGAAAAAAGTAAAAAAAAAAAATTGGCAGCAAAACTGCGCACTGCCATAACTTTCTGCCCGGGTGTCCAATTTAAGCAAATTTTTTATTCATTTCATGTATTTTTTTGAGATTTATGTGTCTAAATTTAAAAAAATAGAGAAAACAAAAAAAAATCACCTAAATCGGACACGCGAGATTAAAGTTATGGCCATGCACAATTTTGGCGCCGATATTTTTTTTATTTTTTCTATTTTTTTTTCAGTTTGGTGACATACATATCGAAAAAATACATGAAATCAAGAAACAATTCACCTAAATCGAACACACGAGCGAAAAGTTATGGCCATTCAAAGTTTTCGAGGCATAATGCTTAACTAAAGTGACCAAGCAAAACTTCGCGCGACCATAACTTTCTGCCCGGGGTCTGATTTAGGCGAATTTATTTTTGATTTCACGTATTTTTTCGAGATCTACGCGACCAAACAGAAAAAAATGAAAAAAATGAAAATAAAAATTTGACAGCAAAATTGCGCATGGCCATAACTCTCTACCCGGGTGTCCGATTTAGGGAAAATTTTTTTTTGCTTTCATGTATTTTTTCGAGTTCCATGTGACTAAATTGAAAAAAACTGAAAAAATAAAAAAAAAGGTCGCTTAAATCGGACACGCGGGGAGAAAGTTATAGCCGTACGCAATTTTCGCGCCGATATTTTTTTTGGTTTTTTCCATTTTTTTCAGTTTGGTCGGATAAATTTCAAAAAAATACATGATATCAAAAAAGAAATTCACCTAAATCGGACACAAGAGCGAAAAGTTATGGCCGTTCAAAGTTTTTGGAGTATAAAACTTAACTAAAGTGACCAAATAAAGATCGCACGGCCATAACTTTCAGCCTGGGAGTCCGATTTTGGCGAATTTTTTTTTGATTTCGCATATTTTTTCGAGATCTATGGCCGTTCAATGTTTTTGGGGTATAAAACTTAACTAAAGTGACCAAACAAAAATTCGGCAGGAAAACTTCGCACGGCCATAACTTTCAGCCCGGGAGTCCAATTTTGGTGAATCTTTTTTTGATTTCACGTAAGTTTTCAAGATCTACGCGACCAAGTAGAAAAAAATTGAAAAAACTAAAAAAAGAAGTTTTACAGCAAAACTGCGTACGACCATAACTCTCTGCCTGAGTGTCCGAATTAGGCCAATGTTTTTTTGATTTCATCTATTTTTTCAAAATCTATGTGACTAAATTGAAAAAAATTGAGAAAACCCAAAAACAAATCGCCTAAATCGGACACGCGGGTAGAAAGTTATGGCCGTGTGCAGTTTTGGTGTCGATATTTTTTTGGTTTTTTCTTTTTTTTTTTTTTCAGTTTGATTGCGTATAACTCGAAAAAATACTAGAATTCAAAAAATAATTCACCCAAATCGGACTTCCGAGCGAAATGTTATGGGTATTCAAAGTTTGACTAAAGTGACCAAACAAAACTAGACATGGCTATAACTTTCAACCCGAGAGTCCGATTTAGGCGAGTTATTTTTTCCCGTATTTTTTCGAGATCTACGCGACCAAACAAATAGAAATCGAAAAAACCAAAAGAAAAAATTCGACAGCAAAACTGCGCACTGCCATAACTCTCTGTCCGGGTGTCCAATTTAGGCAAATTTTTTATTCATTTCATGTATTTTTTTGAGATCTATGAGTCTAAATTTAAAAAAACTGAAAAAACCAAAAAAGATCACCTAAATCGGACACGCGAGATTAAAGTTATGGCCGTGCGCAGTTTTGGCGCCGGTATTTTTTTTGTTTTTTCTGTTTTTTTTAGTTTGGTCACATAGATATCGAAAAAATACATGAAATCAAAAAACAATTCACCTAAATCGGACACACGAGCGAAAAGTTATGGTCACTCAAAGTTTTCGAGGCAAAAAGCTTAACTAAAGTGACCAAGCAAGACTTCGTACGGCCATAAATTTCAGCCCAAAAGTCTGATTTAGGGGAACTTTTTTACTTCACGTATTTTTTCGAGATCTACGCGACCAAACGGAAAAAAACCGAGAAAACCAAAAAAAAATTCGGCAGCAAAATTGCGCACAGCCATAACTCTCTGACCGGGTTTCCGATTTAGGTGAAATTTTTTTTTACCTCATGAATTTTTTTGAGATCTATGTGACTGAATTGAAAAAAACTGAAGAAACCAAAAAAAAAATCACTTAAATCGGACACGCGATCAGAAAGTTATGGCTGTGCACAGTTTTCGTGCTGATATTACTTTTGGTTTTTTTTTCATTTTTTTCAGTTTGGTCGCATAAATCTCGCAAAACATACATGAAATCTAAAAAGAAATTCACCTAAATCGGACACTCGACCAAAAAGTTATGGCCATTCAAAGTTTTCGGGAGTCCGATTCAGGCGAATTTGTTTTTGATTTCTTGTATCGTTTCGAGATCCACACGTCCAAACAGAAAAAACCAAAAAATAAATTCAGTAGCAAAATTGTGCACGGCCATAACTCTCGGCTCGGGAATCCGATTTAGGCGAATTATTTTTTTATTTCATGTATTTTTTCGAGATCTACGTGACTAAACTGAGAAAAACCAAAAAAATTACCTAAATTGGACATGCGGGTAGAAAGTTATGGCTGTGCGCAGTTTTCGCGCTGACATTTTTTTTGGCTTTTTCTATTTTTTTCAGTTTGGTTTTATTTAGTTTGGTTTTTTCTGTATAAATCTCGAAAAATACATGAAATCAAAAAAGAAATTCACCTAAATCGGACACCTGGGCGAAAAGTTATGGCCATTCAAAGTTTTCGGGGTATAAAGCTTAACTAAAGTGACCAAACAAAACTTCGCATGGCCATAACTTTCAGCCCGGGGTCCGATTTAGGCGAATTCTCTTTTGATTTCACGAATTTTTTCGAGATCTACCCGACCAAACAGAAAAAAACGGAAAAAACTTAAACAAAAATTCGACAGCAAAACTGCGCACGGCCATAGCTCTCTCTGCCCGGGTGTCCGATTTAGGGAAAATATTTTTTTGTTTTCATGTATTTTTTGAGATCTATGTGAATAAATTGAAAAAAACTGAAAAAACCAAAAAAAAAGTCGCCTAAATCAGACACGCGGGTGAAAGTTATGGCCGTACGCAGTTTTCACGCTGATATTTTTCTGGTTTTTTCTGTTTTTTTTTTTTTCAGTTTGGGCAGATAACTTTCAAAAAAATACATGATATCAAAAAAGAAATTCACCTAAATCGGACACCAGAGTGAAAGGTTATGGCCGTTCAAAGTTTTTGGGTTATAAAACTTAACTAAAGTGACCAAACAAAGTTCACACGGCCATAACTTTTAGCCCGGGAGTCCGATTTTGGCGAATTCTTTTTTGATTTCACGTATTTTTTCGAGATCTATGCGACCAAACAGAAAAAAAATACGTGAAATGAAAAATATTCACGTAAATTGGATACCCGAGCGAAAAGTTATGGCCATCCAAAGTTATGTGACTAAATTTAAAAAAATTGGAAAACAATCGCCTAAATCAGACATGCGGACAGAAAGTTATGGCCGTGCGTAGTTTTGGCGCCGATAATTTTTTTGGTTTTTTTCATTTTTTTTCAGTTTGGTCGCATAGATCTCAAAAAAATACATGAAATAAAAAAGAATTCTCCTAAATCGGACACCCGAGTGAAAAGTTTTGGCCATCCAAAATTTTCGGGGTATAAAGCTTAACTAAAGTGACCGAATAAAATTTCGCACGCCATAACTTTTAGCCCGGGAGTCCGATTTAGGCGAACTCTTTTTTGATTTCGCGTATTTTTTTGAGATCTACGTGACCAAATAGAAAAAAATAGAAAAAAAGAACAAAAAAAATTGACAGCAAAACTGCACAAGGCCATAACTCTTTGTCGGGTGTCCGATTTAGGCAAATGTTTTTATGATTTCATGTATTTTTTCGAGATCTATGTGACTAAATAGAAAAAAACTTAGAAAACCCGAAACAAATCGTCTAAATCAGACACGTGGATAGAAAGTTATGTCCGTGCGCTGTTTTCGCGCTGATATTTTTTTGGTTTTTTTTTTTTTTTTTTTTTTTTTTTTTTTTTTTTTTTTTTTTTTTTTTTTCTGTTTGGTTGCATAGATCTCGAAAAAATATATGAAATCAAAAAAAATTCACTTACATCGGACTCCCGAGCGAAAATTTATGGCCATTCAATTTTTTCAGATTATAAAGTTTAACTCAAGTGACCAAACAAAACTTCACACGGCCATAACTTTCAGCCCGAAGTCTGATTTAGGCGAATATTTTTTTTATTTCACGTATCTTTTCGAGATCTACGTGACCAAACAGAAAAAAATAAAAAAAAACTAAAAAAAATCGGTTGCAAAACTGCGCACGGCCATAACTTTCAGTTTGGTCGCATAGATATCAAAAAAATAAATGCAATCAGAGAAAAATTCACTTTAATCGGACACCCGAGCAAAAAGTTATAACCATTCAAAGTTTTCAGGGTATAAATCTTAACTAAAGTGACCTAACAAAATTTCGCGCGGCCATAACTTTCAGCACTGGTGTCCGATTTAGGTGATTTTTTTTATTTCACGTATTTTTTCGAGATCTACACGACCAAACAGAAAAAACCAAAAAAACATTTCAGCAGTAAAATTGCGCACGACCATAATTCTTTGCCCGGGTGTCCGATTTAAGTGAATTATTTTTTGATTTCATGTATTTTTTCGAGATCTATGTGACTAAATTTAAAAAAACTGGAAAAAACAAAAAACTTTAGCAAAATTGGATACGCGGGCAGAAATTTATGGTCGTGCGCAGTTTTTGCGCCGATATTTTTTTTTGATTTTTTTTATTTTTCTTAGTTTGGTTGCGAAGATCTCAAAAGAATACATGAAATCAAAAAACAAAATTCACCTAAATCGGACACTCGAGCGAAATGTTATGGCCATTCAAAGTTTTCGGGGTATAAAGGTTAACTAAAGGGAGCAAACAAAACTTCGCACGGCCTTAACTTTCAGCCCGGGAGTCCGATTTAGGTGAATTCTTTTTCATTTCACGTATTTTTTCGAGATCTACGCGACCAAATAGAGAAAATAGCAAAAACAAAAAAAAAAAATTTGACAGTGAAACTGTGCACGGCCATAACTTTCTTCCTGGGTGTCCAATTTAGGCGATTATTTTTTTATTTCATGTATTTTTTTGAGATCTATGTGACTAAATTGGAAAAGATTGAAAAAATAAAAATAAAATTGCCTAAAACGGACACGCAGTCAGAAAGTTATGGCCATGCGCATTTTGGAGCTGAAATTTTTTTTGGTTTTTTCTATTTTTTTCAGATTGGTTGCATAGATCTCGAAGAAATACATGAAATTTAAAAAAATTCAACTAAATCGGACACCCAAGCGAAATGTTATAGCTGTTCAAAGTTTTCGAGGTATAAAGCCTAACTAAAGTGACCAAACAAAACTTCACACGGCCATAACTTTCAGCCCTGCAGTCTGATTCAGGCGAATTTTCTATTGATTTTACGTATTTTTTCGAGATCTACGCGACCAAACAAAAAAAAAATAGAAAAACCAAAAAAAGAATCCCGTAGCAAAACTGTGCATGGCCATAACTCTCTGCCTGGGTGTCTGATTTAGGCGAATATTTTCGTGATTGCATGCATTTTTTCGAGATCTAAGTGACTAAATTGAAAAAAACTGAAAAAATAAAAAAAAAAATTGACAAAATCCGACACACGGGCAGAAAATTATGGCCTTGCGCAGTTTGGGCACCGATTTTTTTTCTGATTTTTTCTTTTTTCACAGTTTCATCGGATGGATCTTGAAAAAATACAAGAAATCAAAAAATAATTCACCTAAATCGGACACCTGAGCAAAAAGTTATGGCCATTCAAAATTTCCGGGGTATAAAGTTTAACTAAAGTGACCAAACAAAATTTCGCATGGCCATATCTTTCAGCTTGGAAGTCCGATTTAGGTGAATTTTTTTTTTATTTTCACGTATTTTTCTGAGATCTATGCGACCAAATGGAAAAAAAAATCAAAAAAAACCGAAAAATAAATTCGGTAGCAAAAATGCGCACGGCAAAACTCTCTGCCTGGTTGTCTAATTTAGGAAATTATTTTTAATTTCACGTATTTTTTCGAGATCTATGTGGCTTAATTGAAAAAAACCAAAAAAAACCAAAAACAAATCGCCTAATCAGACACACGGGCAGAAAGTTATGGCCGTGCGCAGTTTTGGCTCCGATATTATTTTTGGTTTTTTTCATTTTTTTCAGTTTGGTCGCAAAGATCTTAAAAAAATACATGAAATCAAAAAAAGATTCACCTAAATCAGACACGAGGGCAAAAATTATGTCCGTGCACAGTTTTGTCGTCAATATTTTTTTTGGTTTTTTTTGTTTCTTTTAGTTTGGTCGCATAGATATCGAAAATATTCACGAAATAAAAAAAATACACCTAAATCGGACACCCGAGCAAAAAGTTATGGCCATTTTAAGTTTTCGAGTTATAAATCTTAACTAAAGTGACCAAACAAACTTCACACGGCGATAACTTTCAGCTCGAGAGCCCGATTTAGGATAATTTTTTTTATTTTACATTTCTTTTCGAGATCTATGCAACCAAACAGAAAAAAATAGAAAAAAAAAAAAAAATTCAGCAACAAAACTGCGCACGGCCATAACTCTCTGCCCGGGTGTCTGATTTAGGCGAGTTTTTTTTTCATTTCATGTATTTTTTCGAGATCTATGTGACTAAATTGAAAAAAAACTGAAAAAACCAAAAAAAGGTAGCCTAAATCGAACATGCGGATAGAAAGTTATGGCCTTGTGCAGTTTTGTTACCGATATTTTTTCAAGATCTACGTGACCAAACGGAAAAAAAAACGTAAAAAATAAAAAAAAAAAAATCGACAGTAAAACTGCGCACGGCCAAATCTGCCCCGGTGTCCGATTTAGGCAATTTTTTTTTTATTTCATGTATTTTTTTGAAATCAATGTGCCTGAATTAAAAAAAAAATCAAAAAAAAAAAATAATCACCTAAATCGGACACGCGGCCAGAAAATTAAGGCCATGCGCCGTTTTGGTGCCTATATCTTTTTTGGCGTTTTTTTTTTTTTTTTTTAGTTTGGTCGGATGGATCTCGAAAAAATTCATGAAATAAAAAAAAAATTGATCTAAATCGGACACCTGAGTGAAAGGTTATGGCCGTTCAAAGTTTTCGAGATATAAAACTTAACTAAAGTGACCAAACAAAACTTCACACGGCCATAACTTTCAGAT
>JAVXUM010043139.1:0-20287 GCA_035590655.1 Pouteria glomerata | reverse complement strand
TTAACTTTATGAAATAAAGTGTTCCACATATACATAATTTTTTTTTTTTTTTTTTCTCATTGGCTCCTTCCTTATCCACCTTAGTACAATTGTCCCTAGACACGTAAGGGTTAGTTTTACCTATCAAGCTAAGGTTAAAAGGTTTATCTAATGAAAATAAAAACAAAGAACATCATTTATTATTTTCAAAGGTCTCAAATTGGCTCTTAGGATAATGAAATCAAGAATGGATATAGGCTAAAATAGATTCAAATATGGCCTAATATCATTCTATAGGCCAATAACATCTTTTAAGAGCATTAATCCAAGTTTATAAAACAAGCAAAGTAACTTGTGCATTTCATACCAAAGCAAAAATAATGTTATGAAGCTATATGAAAAACACATCCTCATTCTCACAGTTTAGTTGGTAAGTTTTTCATATCTTAGAAAACGGTTTATGCTCATTTTGAATTTTATCCCTTGCTTAAAACTGAAAATAATACATTCATTCTTTTACTAATTAATATTCTCTTAAAACTAGTTAAATTCATGTATGCAAATTCTCATTTATGCTAAGTTGGGCTATTAAATAGAAATTTTCTTAGTATGTTGGCATTATACATGCATATGCATACATGCTTCTACCCCTCAACTTAATGGTCACATTGTCCTAATGTGGCTACCCAATTGTGAATGAGCATGTGTGATGTAGGATAAATGAAAAAATAGTAATCACATGGTTATACTAATGGCTCTTCCCTCTAATTTAATGCATGAACAATGCTTTAGAATCATATGAAGTATGTAAACCATAAAAAACAAAATAAAAAAGATATATAGAAAAAGGTGAAATATTACGTGGAGTCGGCACAATACTCATCAAAACATCAAAAGGTACTTCTAAGTGTTTTGATGCTTTTTTATTTGAATCTAAGGTAATGAAAGATATGATGTCATCGTCCTCGTCCATATCAGTTTCATAACTGGGTATATCCTCAACAGGTGGCATATCATCATAGTCATCGTAATCATCATAGTCAGAGTATATGATGTTGTCAGAAATTGGAATGGTTTCAGTGTCACTGTCTAGGGTGGGGGCATTAGGCCACTCATTAGTTACATCAATTTTAGCCCATTCCATTCGGACGAGGATTTCAAGGTCAATTGCATCCCACTCTTGTCCCTTAAAGTATTAGCGTGGTGCTATTAAGAACAATGGGGAAACTAGAATGGCAAAGGTAAGGAATTACTCTCCTCATCTCATTAGGCCACTCATGTAGGTCTATTTCTGAATTGTTAGTCTCATTCTCACCATTTGAGTTAAGCTTAAGGTTTTCACTATCTCGCTTTTTAACAACACTGTTAGATGTGTCAGTTATTTGTAACATGTGGTATAGGGTCAATTCAAAGTAGTTTCAATAGCATGTTCAAGGAAATAAAGTAGTGCCAAATATGAAGTAACTAAATAGAAAATAAAAATAAAAATATACAATTAAAATTATAAGAGTAATTGACAAGGAAAAACAGAATTAAATAGCATGCATTAAGCTCATATAATCCATTATGAGTGTCAAGTTACAAAATAAAAGTGAAATAACCAACCTACACTCAAGCCACATCAATGAACGTCAAAATATAGAGTTGGCGAGTACAAAACCATAAGCATGAAACATACTCACTAAACTCTCATGAAAATACATAACAAAATATCAAGATCTATCTACTATGGCGGTGGTGGAAATAGTGCTCCAATGTCAAAGCGGTGATCATAAATACTCCAAAGTAGACACTTATTTTCATTAGTGACAGCCTCGAGGCGGTTAAGTCATGCACCTTTGCTAGCTGTTGGTTGGTTATGACTTTCACCTCTTCCTGTTCTTAGGCTTCAGCTTGAGAGATTTCCCTTGCCTCTTACTGTCGAGCAGTAGCCTGCCTCTTTTTCTCCCTCTCTAAAGGTAGTCTTCCTTTGATGAAAGATTGGTAGTTAAGGGCACTTGGGGCTGGAGCTATTTGTAAATCATTAAGAAAGTCGACATGATAACTCCTAAACAATTGGGTAAGAAACCCTCCAAATAGGATGCCTCCCTACCTCCTGGGGTGCTCCTGAAAATCCTTTATGTATTCCCACAGGTAGATGGGTAAGTCTATTACTTTCCCATGCTAATAGCATATATGAGCTGAGCTCGGTGCTTACCACATTCAGTAATACATCCTAGGCGAAGTAGGTTCGAGCAGCTAAACATATGTATAGGCCATTACTTATTTTTCAAATCTGCTACCCTAACTTGACCCTCGGCTAGCCATTCTATCCTTTCTAACAGAATCTTATGTGCAATTATTTGCATGGAAGGGGTTTCACCGGGGGCATATGAGAAATCTAGCATATTAGGGCAAGGAAGATTTAGTATTCTTGCAAAATGAGCAGGAGTAACATCTATGTTGATTCCCTGCACATAACTATGAATAACATCCCCATTATCCTCTTTATTGTCTCCTGGTTTGGTGAAGTTAACATAAGATTATCTAACTTCTTTAGGGATACAATTAGGTTGGAAGTGGGCAAAGTAGAGCTAACCCCTCTCAGAGAAGTTTTAGTACCATTCAAACTCTTCTTTTCTAAATTCCTTAATCGCTCATAATCTCTCTAAAACAATGGCTCATTTCTCCCAAAATTTACCAAAATCAATCTCATTTTTCTTACACTTCAATTTATGATCATCAAAATCTATCCGGGAAACATTTGGACGAGCAGGATTTTTTAAGGGCCCATTGTCTACAATTAAAGAAAAAACATACAATCAATAAAGAGTGAAACTTGAAAATTACAATTGGGTAGTGAATTAGGATCCTAAGTCCACCTAACACAAATGGCAACCTAAACTAAGAATTCCTACCCAATTGTAATGCATTCTAGGTAAAATTCACAAAATGGATCTTACTGGTAGATCCGTGGTAGTGCCATGATTCAAAATTACGCGAATTTTACTTCCATAGAATGACAATTGTGAGACCTTAAGAGCAAGTCCACAGTAGTGCTTTAATTTTAAATAATTTGCAACCAACTAAGTTGAATTGGAACTTTGATTCAACATTCCTTTCCCAAAAAGCTTTAATACTTAACAATTTTCTGGAAGGGAGTTAGGTATTGAACTTTGGAAATTCAAAAATATACTTGTATGTCAAAATCGTTTTCCAAATTCTTTAAGAAATTTGTGAAAAGAATTAAGAACTAGAACTAATAATTTCACATTGAATCTAAACTTCTTTTTTCACCATTCAGAATTTGAACATAATACAAATTGGCAGTAATTGTTGTTCACAGATTGCTTGAAAACTGGATTACGTGAGATGATATTTCAAAACTTAGAATGGTTGTAAAAGATATACTCATAGGTTCCAAAATTTGAGTAAAATTGCTAAAAAGCTCTTCAAAATCATGAATATGATTCAAAGAATCAAAGTCAAACCTATTTGTGGTTTGAAAAACATCCCACGTGGTCTAAGGTAAACAGATTTTTGGGAGAAAATCAAAATCAATCAAAATTCCATAAATAGTTTACAAAGATGTTAATAAGATCCAAAGCATCAAAATTCAACTAATTGTTGGGTTGAAAATTGTCCAAAATGAACTTAAAAGCACGAGGTTTTAAATGTCCCATAGAAATACGAAGCTAGGTTTAGAAACTTACCAGAATTGGTGATTTGAAAATTGAAGGTTGTAATCGAAATTTCCAAACATTGAATTAATCCACAATCTTGAATCAAAACTCGATTTTGAAGCACATGAGAGCTAGGAACGATTGAGAGAGGTTTTGAGGATATTTGAATGAGAACTTGTGCGAAACTCAAATGGCTAAAAGGGTTTTAATCGACGCCCTGTGCACCACATCCAAAAGGCGTGGTGGCGTTCGGATGACAAGTTCAAAAATATTACCTAAATTTTAACCTTGACTCACGGGATACTGGCGTCTAGATGGTAAGACAAAAAAAATTAGATCCCCATTTTTAAGCTCATGTACTAGACAATGGCTTCCGGATAGCGATATGGCGTCCGAATGGTTACATGGCGTTCGGACGGAAAGAACAAACTTTTTTTTTTTTTTTTTGAGTTGCAAATTCCTACTAATGTACAACAACGATGAAATGGTTATGGATTTCACTTGAAAAGTGAAGGATCCTTAGGATCTCATGTTTCAACAATAGCAACGAAATTCTCCAAATAAGGCTTAAGACGGTGTCCATTTATTTTCAACTGATTCTTATTTTTAGGATTTTCAATCTCAATAGCTCCATGCTTAGACACATTTACTACAATGAATGGTCCTACCCACTTAGATTGTAGCTTTCTTGGGAACAAATGAAGTCATGATTTATATAGTAGTACTTTCTGACCTTCATGAAAGGTTAGTCTTGTTATGTGCTTATCGTTTTTCATCTTCTCTTTGGAAATCTTTGCATATTCATACATATCGTTTCAGAGTTCATCTATTTTTGCCAATTGGAGTTTACGATGGAGTCGTACTTCGTCGATACTAAAACTGAATTACTTAATGGCCTAATAAGCCTTATGTTTTAGTTCAACTGGTAAATGGCAAGCTTTACCATAAACAAGTCAATAAGATGATATCTCCAATGTTATCTTATAAGCTGTATGATAAGCCTATAGGGAGTCAACCAAATGCAAGGACCAATATTTACGATTAGGATTAACCATCCTTCTAAAATTAGTTAATCTCACAATTAGTAAGCTTTACTTGGCCACTTGTTTGAGGGTGGTAAGAAGTACCTACCTAATAAACTACACCATAATTTCGCATAAGAATTTCAACTAGTCTATTACAAAAATGTTTATCTCTATCACTAATAATGCTCTAGGAACTCTAAATTGTGAAAAAATATTTTCGTGTAAGAATTTAAGTACCACCTTATGATCATTAGTCTGTGTTATGATGACCTTAACCCACTGAATACATAATCCACCCCCATAATGATGTACTCATATCCAAACTATACAAGAAATGGTCCCATGAAGTTGATACCTTAACAATCAAAAACCTCAAGAGCAAGAATCGAAGATAATGGCAACATGTAACGTCTTGTCAAGCTTCCTAATATTTGACATCGATCGCATAACGTACAAGAGTTTTGAACATCTTTAAAAAGTGTGGGCCAATAGAAACCACTTTAAAGAATTTTAGAGGATGTCTTCATTGCAAGGAAATGACCCTCATATGCTTGTAAGTGACAGAATTGTAAGATATTTGAAACCTCCTAACTTGGATTATATTATTTGATAACTTGATCAGGATAATACGTGAATAGATACGGATCATCCCAGAAAAATACTTGAACATTCCTTAAGAATTTTTTTTTGTCCTCTGCACTCCATTCGTCTGAAATTTTACTAGTTAATAAATAAATAGAAATATCTGCTTACCACAGGGGCTTGGTAGAAGATATTGGCATCACACTAAAGAGATGCTTGTCGAGAAATTCATCATTAATCTCAATATTTTCATAGATTCGAAGTTCTTCTGGAAGACGAGATAAGTAATCAACAACATTCTCTACTCCCTTCTTATCTTTTGTAACTAAGTCAAACTCATGTAAGAGCAAAATCTAACGAATTAAGCACGGCTTAGCATCTTTCTTGGTTAACAAATACTTCAAAGTAGAATGATCAGTATAAATAGTAATTGTCGAATCAAGGCGATAAGATCGGAACTTTTTAAGTGCACAAACACTGCTAAAAGCTCCCTTTTAGTGGTAGAGTAGTTCTTTTATGCATTATTAAGTCTTACTTGCATAATAGATCACATGCGCTTGCTTATCCTTTCTTTGACCTAACACAGCTCCAACAACTTGGTCACTGGCATCATACCAGCTCAAATAGTAGCGACCAATCGAGAGGTTCCAAAATAGGAACTTTGGTTAAGCACTTTTTTAGTTTCTTGAATGTCTCTTGGTATTGAGGGGTCCATTCAAAAGATATGTCCTGTATTAGTAAGTAGCATAAGGGCTTAGTAAGAGAACTAAAAGAAAGAATAAACCGTTAGTAAAAATTGACATGCCCCAAAAATGAACGAATGTCCTTAACGCTTCGTGGGGTTAGGAGCTTTTGGTTCAAGTCAACGTTTGCTTGATCTACTTGTATTCTTGCTTTAGAGATGATATGTCCAAGAACAATCCCTCTTCATACGATAAAATGGCATTTTTCTCAATTTAGTATGATGTTTTGTTCTTCGCATCTAGTTTAAACTCAATCTAGATTTTCCAAGCATTGGTTATAGGAATCATCTTAGACTGAGAAATCGTCCATAAAGATTACAATTTCCTCTACCATTTCATTGAAAATACTCATCATACAATGTTAAAATGTAGTTAGAGTATTACAAAGGCCGAATGGCATTCTTTGTATGCGAAGTTACCAAAGGGACCCGTAACGGTCATCTTCTCTTGATCTTCCATGACAACTTCAATTTGATTGTAACCCAAATAGCTATCTAAGAAGCAGTACAATGTGTCCCCAGCTACTCTCTCCAGTACTTGGCCTAGAAATGGCTATGGAAAATGGTCTTTATGAGTTATAGCAATGAGTTTACAATAATCAATACACACTCGCCATTTTATTTAGACTTGAGTAGGTACCAATTTGTTATTCTCATTTCTCATAACTGTAACACCTGACTTCTCCGGATGACTTTTGTTGGGCTTACCCACTTAAAGTCAGATATCAGGTATATAATCCATACGTCTGATAGTTTGAGTACTCTGCCCTTACTATTTCGTTCATATTAGGATTGAGATACCTTTACATATGGCGAACTAGTTTGGCTTCTTCTTCCAAGTAGATATGATGTGTGCAAAGCAAATGACTTATTCTAGTCAAGTTGGCCACAAACCATCCTAATGCATTTCTATATTTTTGAAGTAGTTCAAATAGTTATTTCTCTTGCTTGGGTGTTAATTCTACATATATTACTACGGGAAAGGTTTCAACTTCCCCCAAAAAAGCTTACTTTAAATGATTTGGCAGTGATTTTAGGTTTTCAAAAGGTAGCACCCAATTACCCACTGCCATGATTTGACTTATTTCAAGTAATTCGTAAAGGCTCCTTGCTTCATCAGTTACACCAGTGCTTTCTGAGAGTCCTTTACTAAAACAAATTGTCTTTTCTAAAAGATTTCATAAAACTCTCAGTCTACTTAATCTTGGACGATAGTCTTGATCATATCCACCTTTTGAATTCCAGACTTATCCTTTGGTTGTTTACAAATATTAAAAATGTTTGTTTCAAAAGTAATGATGCTAAAAGACATTTTAAGAGAAACTATCCTATAATTAATAAGAGCATATGATGTTGCAAGGAAGGGTCTACCTAAGATAATTGAAGTTTGATTTTGTGCAGATATATTAGTTAAGGGTTGTGTATCGAGGTTTATAAAATCCACTGGGAAACAGAAATTCTCTACTTTAACCAATACATCTTCTACTACTCCTAGAGGTGGTCTAACAGATCTATCTACAAGTTGTAGACTCACTCAAGTAGGCTTTAGCTCTCCTAAGCCCAATTGTACATAGATAGAATAGGACAACAAATTAACACTTGCACCAGATGAAGCAGTGCATTATTTATACGATACTTCCCAATGTAGCATGAAATTGAAGGACAAGTAGGGTCCTTCTATTTAGAAAGTGCACAACTTTGAATGAAAGCATTTGCTTGTTCCGCCAAGAATGTCTTTTCTTTCACGTGTAATCCCATCTTAACAGTACAGAGTTCTTTTAGAAATTTTGCATAGGAGGGAATTTGTTTGATTTGCTTAAGCTATTGGATTTGGCTGTGGTTGAGCTGACCCTTTGGTTGAGTGCTCATTGCTTGAGTTATAATAGTCAGCTGATTTTTTATGTCATCCATATCTCGGTTGTTTTGAGCCCAAAATGTTGATTATGTGTTTATAAATTACTAAAGTGTCTTTTCAATGGAACATTTATTTGGAGGTAAATATGTATTTTGTGATTGTCCCAAATTCTGAGGTTGTCTTGGGGTAGGGAATGGAACTTAAGGTATGGATGGAGGTGAAGCAGCATGATAATGCTAACGCATTGATGCTCATTCATTCCTCTATCCAAAATTAGGGTGGTTCCTCCATCCCAGATTGTAAGTTTCAGAATAGGGGCTTCCTCCTTGATATATTCCTTGATATGGTAGACATAATTGTTTTACAACGTTGACAAGAAGTTCATGGGGTTGTTGCATTTGTATTGTTTCTCTCCACAATGGTATGGATGGATAGTCGTCAGTTCTATATGATTGACTATTGCATGCAAGGCAATAGACATTCGTTACATGCTCTTTAACAATAGGTATTTCCTTCTTGATCTTTAATGTCTCAATCTCTCTTGTTAAGGTTGCAATCTTCACTTTGAGACTATTATCTTCATTCAATTGATGTACTTCTTTAGGTTGACTACTTGTGGTTTGACTATGCTTAGCTCCTATAGTATCCCAAGTTGGCATATTTTCGGCTAAAAGGTCAAAAAAGTTCATATGCCTGTTCAGGAATTTTTTTCATAGAATTACCCATTACAGAAGGTTTTCATCACAAACTACTTGAGCTCTGGCATCAATGCTCCAAAGAAAATATATGTAAGATGCCACGTCTCAAATCCATGGTGGGGGCATGAATGCAATAAGGTTTTAAACCTCTCCCAGCATTGATAAAAGGTTTCAGTTGACTGAAGAGCAAAATTCAAGATTTGATACTGAATAGTATCGGTTCTATTTGGTGAGAAGAATTTTTTTTAGAATTTTGCTTGCATCTTATCCCATCAGTGAATGGAATTCAGTTGCAAGAATTCAAACCATTTAGCAATTTTATCTTTAAGAGAGAAAGGAAAAAGTTTAAGAAGACTAGATTAATAGGATAGTTTTGATCCCTAAAAGTCGCACAAATATTCCTAAATCAAGTCAGATGCCATGAAAGGTTAGACGAAGTTTGATCATCCCAGTGTTGAAGTTAAAGGGTCTTTGGTTATGAAGCAATACTATACAAGATTCATATATATGTCTGTCCTGTTGAAGATAATTCCTTATAGACCTAACATGAGGTGTTCGAGTTTAACCATTAGGATCTTGCAATTGGCCAATGCTTTCACCCAGAAGATTTGCCATTTCAGGTGTAAAAGGGTTTTAAATATTGACTAAAGGGTTAGAAGGTTTAAAAATCGAGTTGAGAATATTCGTACGCTGAAGCCTATCTAATTTCCCTCGAATCTAAGTGCTCATATACAGAAAGTAGATACTAGAAAATGGCATTCAGACGGTACCTATTGGCATCCGGATGACAATACACAATATTAAAAAAATAATTTTCTTTTTTGGTTTTTTTTTTTGGAAAAGGGGAATCAGAAACACTTTAGCCTAGATTATCATAGAAAACAAGAAAATTTTGGCTTCCATGGCAATGACGCTGAAACTTGGCTGCTCCAAATATTACTATTAAAATACCTCCTAAGTACAAGAGGGTACGTTGTAGTTTAATTTTAGTAAGACCAAGTATCAAATTCTCAAAGAAGCTAGTATTTCTGAAATCTAAGTTTTTTTTTTTTTTTCTAAGTTTAGCTACTCTAAGTTTCCTAGTACAAAAATGTAAATTTGATTTTAATGATGGGGTTTTTAATGACTAATCCTAAAAATTATCAAATAGCAATCAAATTAAACTCCTTAACTATGAAATTGCAAATATTAAAGTAAACTAAAGAGCAAGCACTCAAATTAATTCTACTTTAAATAACGAACTAGTAAAATTTAAACTAAATTAAACTAAAACAGGATGATAAAATCTAGAGTTTTAAATGAATGATAAAAAAACTTGAGATTAAGTACTTGGAGCACTGGTAAGGAAGTTAGTCCAAAATAGAAAGCTGAGATTAGTTACTTAGAACATTGAGAGCCTAATTGAGAAACTTATAGAAGTGGTGGATATAGTAGGAAGGAGACGAATTGCAATTACTTGCTTGCAAGAGACAAAGTGGATGGTACAGAAAGTTAAAGAGATTGAGAAGACTAGGTATAAGTTATGGTATGCGAGACTTAATAGATCGAGGAATAGGGTCGATATAGTGGTAAGTAAGGACCTAAAGGAAATGTAAAGCGATGTAGAGATAGAATTATTACAATTAAATCAGTGTTAGGAAAAGAGATAGTGAACATAATTAGCGCTTTCACCCTCCAGGTGAGCTTAGGAGATAGACATAAGGAGAAGTTTTGGGAAGAGCTGGAAGGAGTACTACTAAAGATACCCTAAAGAGAGAGTCTTTATAAGAGGTGACTTGAACCGTCATGTAAGACATGATAGATGGATATATAGGAGTATATGGGGGATATAGATACCGTAATAGAAATGAAAAAGGAAAAGATATTTTGGAGTTTGTAGTGACTTGTGATCTTATGGTGACTAACACTTCTTTTAGGAATAAAGAAGAACATTTGGTGACTTATAAGACTGGCTCCTCAAGGATACAAATTGACTTCTTCTTAACTAGGAAAAGAGACTGCCTAACTTGTAAAGATTGCAAGGTTATACCGGGAGAGAGCTTGACTTCCCAACATAGGTTGTTGATCATAGATGTGTAGCTCCAAAGGTAGACTAGAAGAAAGAAGTTGTATAGATACTCAAGGACTAAATGGTGGAACTTGAAAGATAATAAGCTACTAACATTAAGGAAAAGAGTACTAGAGGAAGACGTTTGGGTAGTAAATGAGAGTGTAAATATTATGTGGGATAAGGTAGCAAAGTGTATTAGGAGGGTAGAGAAAGAAGTCTTAGGAGAATCCAAAAGGGGTGCCCCAGCACAAAGAAGCTTGGTGGTGGAGTGAGGCTATCCAAGACAGGATAAGAGTTAAAAAAGAGTACTTTAAACGTTAGCAAAAGGATCGAAATTAAGTAAACTTAGAAAGGTATAAGGAAATAAAATAAGAAACTAAAAAGATAGTTAGTAAGGCCAAGGCAAAGGTATTTGAGGAGTTGTATAGGTAACTTGACACTAAGGAAGGTGAAAGAGAGATATTCAAGCTTGCTTATGCCAGAGATAGGTGGACTAATGACTTAAACTAAGTTAAATGCATTAAGGATGAGGATGAAAATGTATTAGTAAAGGAAGAGGAGATAAAGGAGCGCTGGAAAAGCTACTTCTACAAGTTATTTAACCAAAGCAGCAATAGTAACATATAGTTGGGGCAACTTCCCACTTCTAGGGAAGAATTAAATCATATGTGTAATAGGAGAATCAATAGGGAAGAATTAAAAGAAGTATTGAAAAGGATAATGAATGGGAAAGCGGTTGGGCCAGATGGTACTCTTATAAAGTTTTAGAAATGTTAGGGGGAGGATAGCATAAGTTGGTTGATAAAACTTTTTAATATAGTACTAAAGAGCAAGAAGATGCCTAATGCATAGAAGAAAAGTATTATTATACTCATATATAAGAATAAAGCAGATATTCAGAACTGTGCAAACTACCAAGGGATTAAATTGATAAGCCATATAATGAAATTATAGAAAGAGTTATTGAGAGAAGATTAAGAAAGATAACTAGCGTTTTAGGGAATCAATTTGGTTTCATACCTGAGAGATCAACCATAGAGGTTATCTTCCTCCCAAGAAGGCTAATGGAACAGTATAGAGAAGGTTAAAAAGATTTACATATGTGTTCATTGATTTGGAAAAAAAGCCTATGATAGGGTTCCTAAGGAGATTCCGTGGAGAGTATTGGTAAAGAAAGAAGTGTGTGTCGCATATATTGAGGCGATAAAGGACATGTATGATTAAGCCAGAATATCCATACGAACAACAAGCAGAGAGACTAAGGAGTTTCTTATCACGATTGGTCTACACCAAGGCTTAGTGTTAAGCCTGTACTTGTTTGCCCAAGTTATAGATAAAATTATTAAACATATTCAAGATAAAGTACCGTGGGGTATGTTATTTGCAGATGACATTGTCATTGTAGATGAGATCAGAGAATGAGTGAATGTTAAGTTAGAATTATGGTAGGAAATGTTAGAGATAAAAGGGTAAAGGCTAAGTCAGTGCAAAATAGAATATATAGAATGCAAGTTTAATCAAAGTAGGACAACTAGTAGCATAGAAGTAAGTTTGGGCACTTTAAAGATTGTAGAGAAAAAAAACTTTAAATACCTTGGATCTATGATACAACAGGATAAAGGAATTGATACTGAAGTGAGTCACAGGATTCAGGTCGGGTGGACCAAACAGAGAAGTGCTTCAGGGGTCTTGTGTGATTGAAAAATCCTACTCAAGGTTAAAGAAAAGTATTATAAGGTGACAGTAAGACAAACATTGTTATATGAATCAGAGTGTTGGGTCGTAAAGCATAATCATATTCAAAAGATAGCAGTTATGGAGATGAGAATGCTAAGATAGATGTGTGGGATCACAAAGAGAGACATGATTAGAAACGAGAAGATTAGAGGTAAAATAGGAATAACACCAATTGAAGATAAAATGAGAGAAAATTGATTAAGATGATTCGGCCATGTTAGAAGGCGTCCAATGGAGGCACCTATTAAAAAGTGTGAAAGTATGAAAATTGCTAGGAGTAAGAGTGAGAGAGAGAGAACTAAGAGTAATTGGAAAGAAATTATTAAACATAACCTTACCTATATAGATTTAACAGAGGACATGGCCCAAATAGATTTGGTTTGTATCGTTAAATCCATATAGCCGACCTCACCTAGTGGGACAAGGCTTGGTTTGGTTTGGTTTCAATTTTGAATTCACGTTTAGGAAAGAAGAACTCGAAAGATATTCTTACTAATTCGTCTTTGGTCCAAACTTGATTTATTTGATTTCAAAAATATGTAACTATTATAATCATATAATAGCATCAGGGATTTTAAAAAATATGATTGATATTATATGTTTTCGAAAGTTTTTCAATCAAATAAAATCAGTTCAGAAAATAAAAGCCCTGACATGCAAGATTAACTTTACATTTAAGGTTTGTATGGCATTTGATCGTCAAATAATATCGTACCCATCGTTGATGGGTTGAATCAAGAAGAAAAATCTAGCCTAGCATTATCATAAACAACTAAACATAATGGAAAGAAAAGAACGATGGAAAATAAAAAGAATGCATTAAGAAAAACCTGAAACTTTATTACTTCTGCAGAATGTCCGACGAACAAACGTTCGATTCAATGTGTGAAAGTATAAAACAATATATGAAAAGCTGTAAAAACTAAGCCCTAGGCTATGAAAACTAAATACGAACGGCCCCCCCTAAAGTCTGAATAATGAGAATATATATATATATATAGCAAAATCCTAGACTGAAACAGAAAACACAGGTTAAGTCTAGACTGCCGTGTCCGAATGGTAAACTGATGTCTAGACAACAAGAACAAAAATACAAACTTAAAAATCTAAAAACTTTTCTAAGTATAACACTACTTTATTATTGGAACGTGGCGTATGGATGACAAAGCCTAATTTTTAATCTTCTTGATTTTTTTTTAGTTTCCTCCATAGTTGCTTCACTACTATCTGGGTTGAATGTATGCCTGTCTGGATTTGGATGGCAGAGACATAATCTCACTATTCTCTATCATTTTTTTGCATTTTAATAATAGAAACCATTAGAACTCAAAGTAGGTAAATTGCTCTTATTTAATTGATGAATGCATGTTTTATGACTTAATTTGAGGCTTGTAATTGCAATTTTTCAAGTGTGATAAGTATGTGACGTGGCATGACATATTATAGCATAATATGATGATTCTTCCCTTATTCTCTTAGAAAATTATGAAATAAGGAAGGGATATATGTTCACGTAGGATTTACAACTCAGATATAAGTTTATTCATATCCTTTCATGTTATTAAAATTTGTATAAAATTATATATCAATGGCTTTTTGGTTGTGTTGGGTATGATGGTTCTCCCTTATTAAATCTCTGAAGTTCTAAAGTTGTAGTGCATGTAGATATATATATTGTACAGTTGAATACTCCATGGATGTAGCTGATCGCTGTGTGGTATTAGAATTTCTATTATAGGGTCGAGATGACTAAAACTTACGAAATTAGGAAGTTTTATGCTAGAAACTTCTTGTTTTAATCCTACTTTAAACTTAATAGAGAGTATTTCACTTATAGCATAGAATATAAATATATAGATAGAGGAATCAAAGAATAATTGTTGTTGCTTTAGGTCCATTTTCATAAATTTGTGGATTCCACTTTCTAGAATCATTGCATGTAATAAAAATTTAGGTTTCATATATATCTAAACAGAACTAAGCTTGGATTTGGCCAAGACACCTGAACGACCGTTTTACTATTCGAGTGGACACTTGACAGTTTAAATGGTCAAGTACCCATTCCAACATAGCAACAATTTTAGACAACCTTGCCCCATCTAGACATTGTTCACAGTGTTTTTGTTCGTCATTTGTTCTGCTACTATTTCAAGTTATGTTTCACCTTAGTTTTTTTTGGGGTAATTATGTTTCACCTTAGTTGGACATATGCTAATATATTTATAGTTGTTATTTTACTTATAATAATTATAGATCATTTAGAAATAATTTATGCATGTTATAGAAAATTTACCATTGCCCAAGTTCATAAAAAATTATGAAACAATTGCATGTATTACAATGTATTAATATTAGGGCAATAGCATGATATATACGCTATGAGCATGCATGGAGATAAACTCTTTATTCTATTGAGAAACTATTGAACTTGGATTAGATTATGACTTCAGCCATATTTATACCTTTACGCCCCTAGTTTTCAGTAAACCAGGGTGTGAGTTAATCAATGCAAATTATAAACAATCAAACAAATCTAATTCCTAATTAGAGTAACACTATAAAATAAAGCACAATAAAATTGGACACACAATCCTAAAATAATAAATCGAAGCTCCGCAACCTATATAATCCTATCGAGAAAACAATATATATGATATATATCGGATCGTCACAATAAAATATATACTCTCTCAATAGAATAAAATACTCAAAATAAATCCTGGCAGTTATGCCTCATGACAAGGTGGCTTGACAGGCCTATCATAAGTGGTTCTATCTAAACCCACAATGAAATATGTAAAGGAGTGAGCACTCACATAGATGTGCCACCAAATAAAATAATAAATGCCACGTCCTATCATGTTACTAATATAAACATGATAAACATAATTTTATATTATAATCATAACATCATCATTATCATCTCAATATTGCAATTCCACCATAAACATAATCAAAAATATTAAACTCGATTAAGTACTCTGCAAGACCTACTAAAAAAATTTACATCCAGTCCATATAAACAACCCCGTGCACACAGCTGGGGGTGATGTATAATCCTATACACATAGTTTTGAGAAGTATTCACTCATTCCTCTCTCTTAGATTAGGATCTATTCCTCACACACAATTTTAGGAAATCAACATGCCAACCTAGGCATCTATTCCTCACACACAACCTAGGCATCTACTTACTGGCACGATAACTATCACCCTTAGGCATATGCATTGTTATGTAAGTTACTACCTTACTAGCACAATAATCAATCACTATGCAAGTTTATTGACTCTTAACTCATGGATACGTATCCTTCTATTTCAGTACCTCTGAACCCCAAACAACATTAATATAAAATTATATCACAATCAACATCCCATCTCATTAGATCATATGATCTCATTTAACCATATAAAATGTAATGACCCACATATACACGATAAAATAATTTTTGCTTTAGACTTGGTGAGGTGCAGGTTGAGTACTTTCTAAGGGGTCACTATCCTCGCCCTAATCCTATTCGAACATGCTTAGCCTTAGAGTTTCAACAAAATTCAGTACCCTCACAACATTAAAATGCATTATACTCTGTAAATATTGAATATTATGTATATATTATTTTCTTCCTTTACTTAGGCAATGTAGGATAAAAAACATTGCTTCTATACTTTACCCCCTACTTCACTCTCTCTTAGGTAGAGTCACTCACAAGCAGGTCCCTCATAGTCCTTGATAATCCTGCTCTTAATATGCCCCCACTTGGCCCAACACTTCCGACTGAGTATTGGTTCTGATACCATTTGTAATGACTTGCATCTACATAGTATAATATTATATATTTTTGAGTTGATTGAATGTATGACGAGTACTTCCTAAAAGTCATCCGTCCAGGTACTACTCTCGCTCAAGCACGAATAACCTTAGAGTTTTAATAAAATTCAGTGCCCTCATGGTTTTAAATTGCATTATAGTTTATAGAAACTAAATATTACATATATACTATTTTCTTCCTCTACCCTGGTGATGTAGGACAGAAGAAATTGATTTTTTGTTTCACCCCTTGCTTTACCTCATACTTCACCTCCCTCGAGCAGTTTGTCATAGTCGCTAGCAAGGCTCCTAGTCCATATGCCTAGGGTGCCAAAACACATTCCATGTGCACACCTAAACTCAGTGGTGCACATAGGGTGTCTCATGCACCAGCAATTAACTATTCCATGTTTTGGCTTCTAAGCCTTAAAATTCATTTCTTTGTTTCAAAACCATTTCCTTTCAAGTTTTTATCATAGTTGTCAAACTCGGTCCGGCTCGGCGATTGACCCGCTAACCCAGTGACTTGGTGTTTGAACTAGGCCGGGTTTGAGAATTATTTAATGTAGCTATTAACCTAGTCTAACCCAGTCTAACTAGATTCAACCCGATCAACTCAGAAAAAATCAGTTAACCCAGTATTTACCCGGTTATTAAAAAATTTTTTTTTAATTAAAAAATTAAAAAATTAAATGATACAAATTAGTCATTAAATTATGACTATATTTCAAACTATGGTGTTAATGTTAGTTATTTGTACTCATTATTAATGTTAGTTATTTCATTATTGTGTTGATTTTAAATTATGTAGTTATGTATTAATATTATTATTTTTATTTTTATGAATTTTGAAGTAATATATTTGGATTTTTATAGACTTTATCTTATTATAATTATATTTGATTATGAATTATTATATAAATATAATATCAAAATTTTTTTATACAATTTTAATTAATCCGACGGGTTGACCCAGTGACCCGAAACTTTGACTGGGTCAAGGTTTGGGCCGGGTCTAACAACTATCATTTTTGTCCTATATCAATCTTCAACAGTATACGAACATAACCATATAATCAGTTTAGTATTTTATCAAGTATTGAATATGAACCAAACTTACTATTCATTATTTTCTTCCTTAACTCGTGTATATACATATGTATATATATATATGTCACTTTTTGATTTATGCATTAAAACAGTTAATCAACAATACCAACGTCTCCTTATGCATGAATATAGCATGTAATCAACAACAAAGCATTTAAATCCCAACTGCAAGAACAAAGAACCAAACTACGGAAAAGCTTAGGAAAGCCAAAAATTAACAGCGATCAATCCACAATTCTCAACACAAAACCAAGGGTCATTGCACACTCAATATCAGCTCAATTGAACACTGGAAAATGGAAAACGAAAAGATTTTGTATATACTTCAATCTTACCAAAATTAACTCTCTTTTGTTTTTCATCTAATAGCACCCGAACACCAATACACACACACACACACACACATAAACACACATATATAAGCTAGAATTCTTGAAAATAAAGAAAAGAGATGACAAGCTGGTGAAGTGACCTTGGTCAATGAGCTTAAGGATTAGGAAGGAAAAGTAAATGGAAAGAAGCTCAGTTAAAAAACCAAAAAAAATGAGCTACAACTCGCAGATTGTTGAAGTCACCGGCCACGTGCACGAACTAAATACATGTGCATAGGGGAGAATACTGGTGTGCACGGATATCCCTTACCCTATACTCAGGCTTAAATGTTAACATGAATAAAACTTCACCTAGAAACCGAGCAACTGAATCAACTCTATCATATCAAAACACATTATCATATCATCATAAACATGTGCATCATGAATGGGATAACACATCAAAATACAGATTGTTACAGACATGCGAGATATACATGAGGGCTTGTTGAGCTCTGTGGGTCGGGAGACTTGAGCTAATTGTGGTCATCGAGAATTGACACTTCTAGGGAAGGGGTCACCAACTGACGTTGATGATCAAAATTGGACCAGTCATGGGTAACAAAAATTATTGACAACTTAAGATTTCTATAATATAAAACAAACTTTAGAGCTTGTTAAGCCATGTCGATCGATGGATTGGGCCATGATGATCGTTAGGAGTCAGCACTTTTGGTGATGGCATCATTGGTGGCTAAAGCAATCACCAGCAGCAATGACAATCGCTACTTAAAGGTTTTGGTAGTCTTTTGCCCTTTTGATTGGTTTGTATTTTGGCTGGGTAGAGGGATCAACGCTCCGATGTGATGTTAACAAAGAAATAAAGAGAAAAGAAGATAATAATCATTCCTTCCCTCGCTCATCTTATATTTATAATGATGGATTAAATTTGAATATGAAATAATATTAATCAACCTAATTAAGATAATAAAGGAATCAAATCTCACAAATTACTCAATCACATATTTTGGAAATGATTTTAATAGTGGGTAACAATATTTTTATCCTTGATTGACATTTTTAATGGTTAAGTGCATAGTTATCAACAAATGTTGTACACGATATGGTATTTATTGTCAGATAGGCATTTCATACATATTTTATTAGTGTATCTGTTTTTCCAAAAATATTCCAATTCATATCCTATATCTTATCATATGATTCATATCGTACATTATATATATGATACATCTAACTTATCTCTTAATAAATATGATGTATTTAATATTATACCATTACAATTTTAAATTGTAAAAATTTTCCAATTCAATAGTAAAAAAAAAAAAAAAGAAAGATAAAATTATATATTAGATTTTTATTTATAAGTTTGTTTTATGATAAAAAAAAAATAAAAAACAGTTTTAAAGACAATACTAGATAAAACCTTATGGCCATGCCCAATCATCACCCAGAGGAATGTGTGCATCTAATTGACACCAATTTGAGTTGATCTTATGAAAGATTCGAGAATACGATAGCAAGTATTCGTTCCTGTGCAAAGAGTGGAATCATACGTCCAATAGGCATTGTCTTCTGGATTATTTCGTTCCTGGTAGTTATCACTTAATTAATGGATAAAGACATACTCAATTATTCTTTTACCTACAAATGTAATGTAAGCATTGGATTAGGCAATAATGATATCCCCTAACATATCAAAATTAATTGTCACCCCTTACCAGTAAAAGATTTGGCAGTTACCACAAGCCCTACTTCAAGTGGAACTCTAGATAATGAATATTTGGAGTCCATATTATGCAAGGAGATATTACTGTTATATTCATATAAAACTTCAAAGAGAGTAAAAAAGAAGAATAGTTGGATATAAAAGTAAAATATAGATTTCCAGAAAAAAAAAAAGGGAAAACATAAGTATAAAATGTAGAGTTAATGATTTATTTTCTTATTTTGAGAGGAAAAATTTAATAAAATAATTTTGTTTAATAAAATAGTTTAATGATTACACTTGAAAAGTGTAATTTCAAACCATAAATTAGAGAATAATTCATGCATTTATTTAATTAATTTTAAAGTTTTTAGTTATTTTTATTATTTAAAGTGTTTTGTTTTCAAAATGCAAGAAAGATGCTAAAATCAGTAAAATTAGTAGCGGTGATGAACCAAAAGAAGCCACTGTTGTCTAGACACTTCAATGCTCGGTCCGGACAGCAGCAAAGAAGAGACGTGTTGAGAAATAATCCAGTGTTGTAGGATTCACTAGTGTCCGGACACCTTAATCGTGCCATCCGAACACTAGCGGCGCAGATACACTTTAATTTTAGTTTTAGTCTTTAATTTTTGAGATTATATAAAGGCATATTGTAGCCATCGTTTTGCGGGTTCTATTTCAGAATTTTATTTTTGATTTTTGTTTCATTCTCGAGTACGTAATTATGGTTCTTGTTGATTGGAGGAGCAGCTATTTACGCTATTGTTAGTAGATTCTGTTTTTCTTTCAACTTCGAAGTACAATATTCGTTTTCACTTTTAATATGATGCTTTTAATTTCTGTTTTTGAATGCTTTATGTGTTTGAATGCGATTTTAATAATGTTAGGCTAGGTTTCTTATTTCTTGATTCAATCACTCGAGGAAGAGTGGTTGGTTATGAACTGTGTAATATGCGTAGACGTGTATACACATGTAAACGTGAACATATGCGTCTACTA